>VZQC01002755.1:1974749-2055126 GCA_009823505.1 Rhizomys pruinosus
ACAACAACAACAACAACAACAACAACAGAAAGGACTGCATCAAAGAAGTGACTGAAACAGTGAACTTCTGCTCAAAAAAGTCAACTTCCTCATGGAGAATATTGAGGAAGACTGAGAAAGAGATGAAAAGCATGCTTGGCAGAATGCATGAGCTCTGGCGGGGTGGGGGAATGGGCGGGAACACGGGTCTAAATTTGTTAAAAAAATAAAAATAAATTTATGTGAAAAAAAAGAGTAAGTGGTCACTGGTTGAGTTTCTGGAGGAAGTGGACATCTGTGTTCCTTAGGGATACTGGGAATTGCAGCTTTTGGGACACCAAATCTACCAGGATCAAGTTAAAAAACGGAAATGAGGGGACTGAAGAGATTGCCTAGTGGTTAAGAGCACCGACTGCTCTTGCAGAGGACCCGGGTTCGATCCCCAGCACCCACATGGCGGCTAAGGACCATCTGTAACTCCAATTCCAGGAGAACTCCAGTTCCAGGGGAATCCGAGACCCTCTTCTGACCTCCGTGGCATTGCACAACACGGGTGCACAAACCTACATGCAGACAGTACATTCATACACATACAGAAATAAATAAAAAAAATTAAAAAAAAGGGAAATGAGAAGAAAGATGAAGTAGAGAAAATGAGCTGGAAACCTGCATTTTACTTTCAGGTATTAGAAATACCCCCAAAGGTCACAATGAATGGTATTGGAAAGTCATCAAAACAAAATGCCAATCTTGAGTAGCAGAGGTGGCCCTGTGGCCTGTCTGCTGGAAGACCTAAGGCTGCGGATTAAGTCCAGAATTCATCTGGACATAAAAGGAAGCAACTCATGTGAATGTCATAATTCTTACTGCGATTTACTCTTGGTTGTATTCAGACAATGGTAGTTCAGTTTTTCTCTAGATGTAATGCAGACCATCTCTTTCAGCTTCCAATCAGCAATCTTTTTTTTTTTTCAGCTTTTCATAAAAATGTTTATAACAACTAATGGTTTGTTTGGGTAGCCTGCTTTAACTCATGACATATCCATCAGGAGAACTGACCAAAGGAAGGCTTTCTCACAATTTCTGTATCACAGTGGCAGAGAGCACAAAGTGGGTGGGAGAGTAGGTTGTTAAAGGTGATTCAGCACAGTACAGAAGATTAAGAGATTAATTACAGAGATTAAGAGATTAAGATTAAGATTAAGATTAAGCATGTGATGAAGAATGGGGGCAGTCCTACCAGCACATGTTGTTTTAAGTTACCTAGTTCACTCTAACTACCTGGCTCTGTGACATTCTGGAGTGTGCCATTCTGTATAATGGACTGACTGTAGGAGGTACATAGTCCCGTAACTTGCAGTGTTTATCAGCTTTGCATTTAAAAAAAATAACATCTTTAACGAGTTGGCTCAATACGTATGCTGATTAATAGGTCTAATAGTAAAATAAAGGTAGACAATAAAGTTTACAGGATAACAAAATGTATTTTCACAAGATCTTAATTATGATCAATAATGATTTAAACATGACATTTCAAAAGCATTCCAGAACACATTCATTGAACAGTAAAGTATTTCCTTGTTGAGTAAAATATTTGTAAGAGTAACCACAGTTTCAAAATGAAGGAATAAATTAAGCAAATCATTTTTTTTTTTTTGGTCTTTTTTTGAGACAGGATCTCCCTATAGCTCAACTGGCCTAGAACTCAGTATGTGGAACAGTCTGGCCTTGAATTCACAGAGATCCACAGATATGAGCCACCATGCCTGGCCGGACACTTTAATTATACACAAACAACACATATATTTTTGTGCTAAAGGCAGAATGAGGGAAAATTTTAATTAAACAATACTAAACAGGAAAATTTAGGGAATGTGTGATGTATGAAAAAGTTTAATAACAATAAAAATATATTAAAAATAATAATATGATATTCAGCTGGGCATGGTGGTACATGCCTTTAATCCCAGCACTCAGGAGGCAGAGACAGGCAGATCTCTGCAAGTTTAAGACCAGCCTGGTCTATATAAAGAGCTCCAGACTAGCTGGGACTAAAGGGAGACCCTGTCTCAAAAATACCAAAAAAAAAAAAAAAAAAAAAAAAAAATTCAAAGAGAAAGAAATAAAAAAAAAAAAGAAAGAAAAAAAAAAAAAAAAAAAACCCCGGGGAAATTTAAAAAGAAATCCAAAAAAAAAAAAAAAAAAAAAAAAAAGAAAGGCACTCCTAAGTGGGANTGAAATTCCCTTAGCTGTTTAGTCCACAATACTGGGTGTCTCAGTAGTCCCCATCTGGCATTGTTTTTTAACCTTCCAATATATTTGCTTTTTCAAAGATAAAAATGGCACATTTTTTTCTTCCTTTTCTTTCAGTTCAAGTTCTGAACTGAAATACTATATACAACAATAGCTGGTCCTAACTTCTATAAAGAGTAAAACTCCATTATCAATAAAAAGGTACCCAATTTCCATCATACTTGCCTTGAATTTAGACATAAGAAAATGTTTGTAGCCTGAGATGTGCATTGATGGGACGTGGCTGCCATCACCCAGGATGGGGGTCAGGCTCTTTTACATGTCTTGGGCAGGACCTCAGGTAAACAAAAGACCCAGAATAGCCAAAACAACCCTGAGTGAAAGAGCTACATAGGGGGAATCTCTATACCAGACTTCAAACTATATACAGGGCTATAGTCATAAAAACACCTGGTACTGGCACAAAACAGACCTGTTGCCAAGGAACAAAACCGAAGATCCAAATCTGAGCACATACAATTTCAGCCATCTTCATATTTGAACAGGGGGTCAATATTGACAAGAAGCCACAATTGGAGAAAGACTGCCATCTCCGCAGTGGTGGTGTTGGCAATACTGGCGTCACCACTTGTAGAGAATGAAATTAAACCCCTACCTCTCGCCCTGTACAAAGTCAATCCAGAGGATCAAGGATCAAAGACCTCAACGTGAAACCCAAACTCTGAAGGTGATAGAAGAAAAAGTTGTCAGCATACTACAAGACATAGGCGTAGGAAAAGACTTCCTAAATCAGACAGCAGATGCTGCACAAGAATTAAGGTCGACAATTGACAAATGGGACCTCATTAAACTCAAAAGCTTCTGTACATCAAAAGAAACAATCAAGAAGTGAAGAGATAACCCAGAGTGGGGAGGAAACCTTCACTGCAGATACATCTGACAAGCATTGCTTTCATGAATATAACTTCTCAAAAAACAAAGAAAAAAGAAAACAAATGACCCACTCAACAGGTGGAACAAAGAACTGAACAGAGACTTCACAAGTGAGGAATTAGAGATGTCTGAAAACATCCTTAAGATGTTCAACATCACTATCAATTAAGGAAATGAAATTAAAACCACTTTAAGATATCATCTTACTCCAATAAGACTGGCCTAGGATCAAGAAAAACAAATGAACCAAGTGCTGGAGAGGTTGTGGGGAAAGGGGAACACTCATCCACTGCTGTAGGGAATGTAAATTTCATACAGCCACTATGGAAAGCAGTGTGGAGAACCCTTGAGACTTGGAATGACTTTCCACCTGACCCAAGCCTACTCCTGGGCATGTACCCTCAAGACTCCCCCACCACAGGAGATACATGCACGGCATGTTTACTGCAGCTCTCTTCACAATAGCAAGGAGTGGGAACCAACCTAAATGCCCTCACTGACGAGTAGATAGAGAAAATGTGGTACATCTACACAATGGAGTTTCTATGCAACAGTAAAGAAAGATGACAACCTCATGAGCTTTGCAGGAAAATGGCTGGAGCTAGAGGACATCATGCTGAGTGAAGTACACGTCCCAGAAAAACAAACGACGAATGGTATCCCTCATCTGTGGATGCTAGTGCCAATTGCCTAGTTGTAAGTATTTCTGTGTAGGGCCCCCTGAGCTTTTGTCCAAAGCATTGGGGTATGCATATTGGCGCAACGACAACAACAACAAACAACACAACAACAGAAAGGACTGCATCAAAGAAGTGACTGAAACAGTGAACTTCTGCTCAAAAAGTCAACTTCCTATGGAGATATTGAGAAGAAGACTGAAAGAGAGAAAGCATGCTTGGCAGAATGCAATGAAGCTCTGGCGGGGTGGGGGATGGGCGGGAACACGGGTCTAATTTGTTAAAAAAATAAAAATAAATTTATGTGAAAAAAAGAGTAAGTGGTCACTGGTTGAGTTTTGGAGGAAGTGGACATCTGTGTTCCTTAGGGAATCTGGGAATTGCAGCTTTTGGGACACCAAATCTACCAGGATCAAGTTAAAAAACGGAAACTGAGGGGATGAAGAGATTGCCTAGTGGTTAAGAGCACCGACTGCTCTTGCAGAGGACCCGGGTTCGATCCCCAGCACCCACATGGCGGCTAAGGACCATCTGTAAACCTCAATTCCAGGAGAACTCCAGTTCCAGGGGAATCCGAGACCCTCTTCTGACCTCCGTGGCATTGCACAAACACGGGTGCACAAACCTACATGCAGACAGTGACATTCATACACATAACAGAAATAAATAAAAAAAATTAAAAAATGGGAAATGAGAAGAAAGAATGAAGTAGAGAAAATGAGCTGGAAACCTGCATTTTACTTTCAGGTATTAGAATACCCCCAAAGGTCACAATGAATGGTATTGGAAAGTCATCAAAACAAAATGCCAATCTTGAGTAGCAGAGGTGGCCCTGTGGCCTGTCTGCTGGAAGACCTAAGGCTGTGGATTAAGTCCAGAATTCATCTGGACATAAAAGGAAGCAACTCATGTGAATGTCATAATTCTTACTGCGATTTACTCTTGGTTGTATTCAGACAATGTAGTTCAGTTTTTCTCTATATGTATGCAGACCATCTCTTTCAGCTTCCAATCACGCAATCTTTTTTTTTTTCGCTTTTCATAAAAATGTTATAACAACTAATGGTTTGTTTGGGTAGCCTGCTTTAACTCATGACATATCCATCAGGAGAACTGACCAAAGGAAGGCTTTCTCACAATTTCTGTATCACAGTGGCAGAGAGCAACAAAGTGGGTGGGAGAGTAGGTTGTTAAAGGTGATTCAGCACAGTACAGAAGATTAAGAGATTAATTACAGAGATTAAGAGATTAAGATTAAGATTAAGCATGTGATGAAGAATGGGGGCAGTCCTACCAGCACATGTTGTTTTAAGTTACCTAGTTCACTCTAACTACCTGGCTCTGTGACATTCTGGAGTGTGCCATTCTGTATAATGGACTGACTGTAGGAGGTACATAGTCCCGTAACTTGCAGTGTTTATCAGCTTTGCATTTAAAAAAAATACATCTTTAACGAGTTGGCTCAATAGCGTATGCTGATTAATAGGTCTAATAGTAAAATAAAGGTAGACAATAAAGTTACAGGATAACAAAATGTATTTTCACAAGATCTTAATTATGATCAATAATGATTTAAACATGACATTTCAAAAGCATTCCAGAACACATTCATTGAACAGTAAAGTATTTCCTTGTTGAGTAAAATATTTGTAAGAGTATACCAAGTTTCAAAAATGAAGGAATAAATTAAAGCAAATCATTTTTTTTTTTTGGTCTTTTTTGAGACATGAGTCTCCCTAAGCTCAACTGGCCTAGAACTCAGTATGTGGAACAGTCTGGCCTTGATTCACAGAGATCCACCAGATCATGAGCCACCATGCCTGGCCGGACACTTTATATACACAAACAACACATATATTTTTGTGCTAAAGGCAGAATGAGGGAAAATTTTAATAAACAATACTAAACAGGAAAATTTAGGGAATGTGTGATGTATGAAAAAGTTAATAACAATAAAAAATATAATTAAAAATATAATATGATATTCAGCTGGGCATGGTGGTACATGCCTTAATCCAGCACTCAGGAGCAGAGAAGGCAGATCTCTGCAAGTTTAAGACCAGCCTGGTCTATATAAAGAGCTCCAGATCTAGCTGGGGATACAAGGGAGGAACCCTGTCTCAAAATACAAAAAAAAAAAAAAAAAAAAAAAGATATTCAGAGACTCTATTCCTTGTAGAATTAAGCCTGAGTTAATCAGAACATTTTGATGTACCATATATTTAAAACGTACCTTTTTGGGGCCAAGCACTTTAGAAATACCATCCCATTTGGACAATGAGCCTCTGGGATTAGGCGATATTCCTGGAATTTCATGAACAAAGGAAATGTGAGGTCAACTGCTTTGCAGTGTCACACATGCAGCATTTGGTAGAGTCCAAATCTGCCTAGTGCCCAGTATCAGGTCTGCTGCAGTGGGCATGTCCAAGTCCTGGGTAGCTATGCTCTGTTGTTTCTCCTGTAGACAGGGTGAATGTCCAAGTCCTGGGTGCTATGCTCTGCTGTTTCTCCTGTAGACAGGGTGAATGTCCAAGTCCTGGGTAGCCATGCTCTGCTGTTTCTCCTGTAGACAGGGTGAATGTCCAAGTCCTGGGTAGCCATGCTCTGCTGTCTGTCCTGTAGACAGGGTGAATGTCCAAGTCCTGGGTAGCCATGCTCTGCTGTCTGTCCTGTAGACAGGGTGAATGTCCAAGTCCTGGGTAGCCATGCTCTGCTGTTTCTCCTGTGGATAGGGTGAATGTCCAAGTCCTGGGTAGCCATGCTCTGCTGTTTCTGCTGTAGACAGGGTGAATGTCCAAGTCCTGGGTGCTATGCTCTGCTGTTTCTGCTGTAGACAGGGTGAATGTCCAAGTCCTGGGTAGCTATGCTCTGCTGTTTCTCCTGTGGATAGGGTGAATGTTCAAGTTCTGGGTAGCCATGCTCTGCTGTCTCTCCTGTAGATAGGGTGAATGTTCAAGTCCTGGGTAGCCATGCTCTGCTGTCTCTCCTGTAGATAGGGTGAATGTTCAAGTCCTGGGTAGCCATGCTCTGCTGTCTCTCCTGTAGATAGGGTGAATGTCCAAGTCCTGGGTGCTATGCTCTGCTGTTTCTCCTATAGATAGGGTGAATCTCCAAGTCCTTTTGGAGACTGTGAAGCATGGATCCCCCTTTGCTTTGTCTCTTAATTATTAGACTCATGATAAAGCCAGAGGAATTAAAAAATTAACATTTTCCTTTTTTTTTTGACCATGAACACAGGTTTTTATTTGTTTGGACGGGTAGTGGCTAAAATATCTTGGAATTAGATCCTAATTTTACTTTTTAGTCTATGGGCTGTTTCACATTTGTACTACCACTGAACATTTTCTCAATGCCTTGCATATTTATTCAGTGGGATTTCATAGCAAAAAGATGATTTGAAAAGGGAAATATAGGGCTGGAGAGATAGCCTAGCAGTTAAGAGCACCAACTGCTCTTGCAGAGGACCCGAGTTCGATCCCCAGCACCCACATGGCGGATAAGAACCGTCTGTAACTCCAATTCCAGGAGAGCTCCAGTTCCAGGGGAATCCGACACCCTCTTCTGACCTCCGTGGCATTGCATGACATGGGTGTACAAACCTACATGCAGACAGTAGATTCATACACATACAAAAAAACAAAAAAAAAGAAAAGAGAAATATAAGACAATATGATTTTGATTAGGAAGAAAAATTTTAAATAATCTAGAGTTGCAAAGTAGTTTAAAATTTTTATCATTCTTTTTTCACTGTATTATTTAGCAGTATAAATAAAAGTATCCCAATGATCTTCATTAGCATAATAATTAGTAGTCTAAAATTTTGAGAATATTTTATAACAGTGCCTCAATATTCTAAACTTATCTTTAAATAGCAAGATGAGACTTAAGATTAAAACATTTGGATTGGGGACATAGCTGAGTGGTAGAGAGCTTGTCGATAATGTATGAGGTCTTGGGTTCAATCCCCAATACCATAAGACAAACACACAAGTGAAACAACAGGAACAAAATCTCATCACTTCAAAGCCAGGTCACCGTATGTCATTATGGAGGTGTGAACCAGTCTAAATGCCCACTGATCAATGGATGCATAATGGAAATGTGGTATATGTACATGTGTGCACATTCAATGCCATGGAAGCATTATCCAGCATTAAAGAAAGGAAGGAACTCCTTGCAATAACAATGTGAAAGAGCACAGGGGCCACAGTGCTGAGTGAAATAAGTCAGTCATGGCCAAGTACTGTCCATGACCAAAACCATAGATGTGAAAGATCTAAAATAGCCCAACTCACAGGGGCAGAGATTGAATGGGTCAGACTGGTGAGGAAGAAATGGCTATATAGTTTCAGTCATGAAGATAAATTCTAGAGATCTCCTGTCAAATGTTGTAAGAATAGTGAAAAATACTGTATTGTGCACTTAACAATTAACTAAGTAGATCTTAATCACTTAGTACTGTACCACAAAACCCCGAAACAAAATAAGACAAAAGCCTAAACAAATAGAAGACGAAGTTGAAAACCTGTGGAAGTGAGAGGTGAGCACGTCTCAAAGGTGGTGATGGTTTCACGTGCATATGCGTATGTCCAAGCTCATCAGACTGAAATTTGTATATAAATTGTACCTCAATTTATATACAAATTGTTAATGAAAAGCTTGAAATCCTATTCTTTTTATTATGATTCCCAGGATAGGCTGGCCCAGAGCTTGGCGGGGTGAAGCTCACAGCAGTAAGAGGCATGCAATAGAAAAAACTGAATGAAGTTTTTAGGAGCTGTCATTTTTGTTGCTAGAATTACTCTGGACTAATTTTGTATAAATTAGTGCTTATAATTTTAGGAATTTTTGAATGAACCAGAAACTAATGGTATAAACTAAAAAGACTCATTTCAAACCTTGGACTCCTTAAGATACATAGTCCTTCTTTCCTTGAAATCACATTTTATAGTTAAAAACTATTATTAAGAATAATAACATACTAAATTAAACTTTTTGAGGACACATAAAATACTTAAGAGAAAAACAGTAGAACATAATTCTTAGTGGAATTTGATAATATTTATCTAAAATTAGCACTGAGAGGCTGAGGCAGGAGGATTGTGAATTTGAAACTAGCCTGGGCTTCATAGCTAAACACTATGTCAAAAAAATCTTGCCAATGCATGTCTGGGAAGGATGCTATAATCCAAAAGAAGCTCAGTCCATCCTTACACACAGTTGTTCAGTATTTGACAGTCTTCTTCCTTCTTTTTTCAAGTGAGGTCAAGGCCAGCCTGGGCAACTTAATGAGACTGTATCTCAAAATGAAAAGTTTTAAAAAAGGGGGCTTGCCCCCATATACAAGGCCTTAGCATGGGTTTGGATTTATGACAGGTCTGTAACCTGGGTTTCTCATAGTGTCCCATGCTAGAGCGATCAGTGGTTCAGAAACATTGCCTGGCCTCTGTGCCCTTAGGCTGCTGGCACTGAAGTGGGTCAAGGTCACATAGTCAAAAAGAAAAGAAAGGTGAAGAAAAATAAAATAACAAAAGAATAGAGTTTACAACCACAGGCACTGTTTTCCCAGCCTTTGGATAAAAATGTTTTCAAGTTGTCTCTTTCTCTTACAGATTAGATTTTAAATTCATGAATAATCAAATATATCACCGATACAATCCTCTAAGTTACCTTGGTTTAGTTGATTACTTTGTTTGCATGTTATAAACTACAGATACTTTAGAAGTTAATGCCTTTAAACTCTGAGACATGTAGCATTGTCTCATAACTGACTAATGCCTTTGTGGGAGGCTGTTATGAATGTAAAACTTGGTCATTTAAGAAGCATATTTGGCTGGGCGTGGTGGTGCACGCCTTCAATCCTAGCACTTGGGAGGCAGAGGCAGGCAGATCTTTGTGAGTCCAAGGCCAGCCTGGTCTACAGAGTGAGTTCCAGGACAGCTGGGGCTACAGGGAGACCCTGTCTCGAAAAGACAGGAAAAAAAAAAAAAAAAAAAAGAAGTTTGGAGAGCTTCATAAATAGTGACTGAAATACACGCTGTCCAAGAAAATTTGCAGTTTTTCTGGTTGGATCACATAGAGCAGTTCCTCAATATCCAATTTTATTTGCCAAATTTAAGTTCTGCGTGCCTAGTTGCAGAGTGCTTTACTGTTAACTTAGACATAGGTGCCATATTTTTTCCCTCATGATCTTTCAATGCATCCTCAGTACTGGAGTATGTTTTATTAGCTAAAAACAAATAGACATGATAAGAAAACCTTTAATCAAACAGTATTTTTTAAAAAATACTTTATTATGATTTTTATTTTATGTGTATGAGTGCATGTAAGTGCACCTGTGCTATGCAATAACCACAGAAGTCAGATGCAGGCATTGGATCCTCTGGAACTGGAGTTATGGATGGTTGTTAGCCACCTCACGGGTGCTGGGGATTGAACCTGGAATCTCTGCAGGAGCATCTTAAGGGGCATCTGTCCTGCCCTTTAAGCAGTCTTTTAATTTATTTTAGAAAGGTAAAAAAACTGTGAAAATATTATTTTGGCTAACGTTTTAAACCAACCACAATATATAACAATGTGAACTCAATACACATGGATATACACATACAAAAAGCACATAGGTGCCCCTTAAGCTATTTGTATGTTTTGTAGCTATTGTAAAATATGGTTAATTTAGTTAGGTTACAAAAATTAAGTTAATTAGCTTTCTATAGGTCACTTCTAGTCCATAATTCACACAAATCTTATGGAAGTCTTGAGTAAATTAAGACTATGACACAATCCGCTTCTAAGGCTAAAAGTAACAAAGATATTAAGGGAATTAACATCATATGTATTCTTTTATTTGGTCTTACTCATAAAAGATTTTTTTGTTGTTTTGAGTTCACTTTTTTGCTAACATATTTTGTTTAGTTGACAAAACTGTTTCTGAACAGAATGAGAAGCAGAATCTTAAAAATATAATTGAAGTTCCCTACTTTGCCTTTAAGGGAGCGGCATGACTTCTCTACGAAGATGTTGTCTAAGAAAGCACCTTGAGAGATCACTTTTATGTTGAAAAGCAAAGAGTCTAGTTTTGAAGGAAATTGATGACACGTCTACTCAGTACCAGAAATAATGGTTATTTGAAGGAAGGTGAAATTGAGTCCAGGAGAAAAGGAGAGAGTAAGAAACAATAGTAGGTTGGGGAAAGTAGAGAAATATTAAGAGTGAGAAATACCTAGAAGAGGGTTGTCCATGCTGCTTCATGGGGCTCCTTACCCCTGTACAGTGGGCCTCAGCATCTTCCTCATCAAACATATTTTTGGTAGTATCTGTTACAAACAGAAATTTCTTGACTTAAAGCATTTTGTAGAATTCAAGACAAAGGATTATATATTCCAGATGGTGCTGAGCCAGGACAGGAGAATAAGTAGTTTGGGTCAGATATCGACAGTGAGAATTTATCAAGAGAGGAAATTATAATTAGAGATGCAAAACACATGTTTCCAGGTTCCAGCCAAATTCTGCTGTAGGGAATTTACTTTCTCCCAGTTGTGGAGGATGTCTCGAACAAGGACCCAGGGTCCAAAGGGATTCCAGGACACAGAATATTATGATGCAATATAATCAACAGATTCATCAAAGGTCCTATTCCCTAGCCTTGGACCTAGCCTATCTCTCCAAGGCTGCTCACCTGAGACTTACACTTGGTCCTCTGGACACTGTAGATGGGTAGATGGTGTTCCCAAGCCAGGTAGTCTGGAGGGCTGCTGAGTCTGTAGCCAGATGTGGTGCAGGTGTAGTGAGTGTCCAGTTATCTGAGGCGAGGCTTCTGGTTATTCATAGTATGTGTCAGGAAGCTAGTTGGTGCTCTGGGCAGAACGTCTGGTAATCCAAGCAGCCTTGGGTGTAGTGCGGTTTCTGACTAAGCTAAAATCACTTTAGATTCACACATTTTTATGTTTTAATTATGTTCCTTGCATAGGAACTCAAGGCAGTTCAAGAACATCGCTGACCAACAGGGTTCTCATACTGGCTTTGGAAATGCTACACAAAAAGCATTTCACTCATATTCAGAAATGTTCAGCAAGCAGCAACCATTTTAAATAGAGAGGCTTTGTTCTGACACCAGAGGCAATTTGGTATTTCTAGGCTCCTTGGAGCTTTGTCTGTAGAACATTTCAAATATTTAAAAAGTCTAACAGAAATTGAATAGCTTCTTCTGATAAGGTGACGTGAGCTAACTAATCTGTCAAATGTCTCCTCTGCAGCAGAATTGCATCCACTCAGTGGATAATTCAGTAATGGTATCTCTTGCCTATCAGAAACTCTGATTAGCAGTTAGATGTCTTTGATGGAAAAAGAGAGAGAAAACAATTATTAAAAATTTAAATTTCCATTACTGTTCTTTCCTGCTAGGCTGAGCAAGTTATCTAACTCAGAAGCTACATGTAGCCCTGGATGTGGGTACAGAATTTCAGGAAGGCTAGCAGTCTGCTGCTTCCTAAGCTGGAGCCCCTTATGGACACCTGCTTCACCATGCAATGAATGGTCTTGGCTTAGCTATCACTGTTGTCAAAAAAGAGCTTAGGAAAGGCACCTGCACATTGGCAGAGGTAGCTACAGATATGGAGTTGTGGAGCTCTGTCAAGCTGTTGAGAAGTTTCGAAGAGGAGAATGTACTTCTAAAAGTACCAGGAAGCCTGAAGGATTTTGTTTCCACTGCCTCCTCAGTTGCCAGCAGGCGAGACTTGAAGCTGACTCCTGCAATTGAATCCACCCAGCAGGACCCTGGAGGAGGCTTGGTCTAAGTTTAAGATCTCAGCCAAAGTTCCTGCAGACTTCACATCCAGGAGAACTGTGCATTTTATGCTCTCTTGTTGTCAGTCTTTGTACTTTCTCTTCATTTACTTTTCATAATGAAAAGCATAGATAAGAATCCAATTTCTTGCCAATTTCTTTAAAAACAAAAATTCATCCAGCTCTTTTGAATGTGGAGAAAGGGCTGAACAGGCGGGGTGACTGGCCTGTAGGAGACTCAGTCTCAGCTTTTATTAGCCAAGTCTTTTAAAAAATTTACATGAAATTTATTATAACTGAAAATAAAACATAGAGGTTTTACATAGCTGTGGGTTCCATGAAGTGGTGATTTGATGTTTGTTAATTGTGTAATGTTTAAATCACATAAAATGTATTAGCAAAGCATAGTCCAGTATTGTTAGTTGGGTAACTCTATTGTCTAATAACGTCTTGCTCCTGCCTGCTCCTTAGGACTCACTGGCTAACCATCTTCGTCTTTCTACCTTCGTCTTTCTTTCTCCTTTGCTCTCCCTTCCTCTGGTATCCTCATAATCTGCAATATGCGGAAAACATACACACACAAACATGCTCTCACATGCACAAACATACATATGCACATTCACACACATTGTCATGCACACTCATATAAATTCACACATACACAACACACATGCATACACGCACCCACACACACACATGTCTTTTGGTACCTAAGTTCAGCATTAAACAACTCACTTGTTTCTTTTTAAACTTAACTGAATTTTTGTGAGTTTCATATAAAATACTTGATCCCGTTTAGACCATCTCCCTTATCTGCATGTCCC
Source organism: Rhizomys pruinosus (assembly GCA_009823505.1). Taxonomy (NCBI): domain Eukaryota; kingdom Metazoa; phylum Chordata; class Mammalia; order Rodentia; family Spalacidae; genus Rhizomys; species Rhizomys pruinosus. The sequence continues at coordinate 1,988,197 of VZQC01002755.1, forward strand.
ATATAGCCCATCCCAGCTGGATTTCGTGTATTCTGTCATATATGTCAAGGACCATCAAGCCAAATTTTGTTTCCAAATGTCCTTCAATATATGTCTATTCATTAGAGCTTGGCTAACCCATCTAATGCCACATCCTTAGAGAAAGCCACCTCTCCCTCTCCTAGCAGCTGTGCTAAGAATTCTTCAGCTAAGGTGAGGCTTCTTCACCACGTCCCCATTTTGATGCTGGATTTTTTTTTTGTCTGGCCAAAGTATGCCTGGGTCTTGTGCTTGCTGTTACAAATGTAAATTCATGAGTAATCTCCCTTGGAATACTCTGTTTCCTTGTGGTCACCCACAACCTCTGGCTTCTTGCCAACTCCTCCTGCAATAGTCCCTGAGTTCTACTCAGAGATAAACACTCTTACTATCTGCACTTTGGCCAGCTGTGGATTTTGTATTAATCACTATCTGTTGCATGAAATAGCTTCACTGGCAAGAGTTAAGAGATGCATTAAAATTAGTTTGTCCCCTTGTTCCAACACGTTCCCTGAGGGTAAAGGGTGCATTGTAGGTGTGTTACTTAGGCCCGTTACTTAACAGGATAGTATATTCCAGAAGTGAAAAAAGTTGACTTTGCATCTGAAGTAACATGAAATTTAAATACATGTTTGGGAGGCTGCAGTGCAGAAAAGAAACTGCAAGGACTTGGGTGTGGGTTCATGTCGGTATGTTTTCCTGGAGACCTCGGCGATAATCACGCGTGTTCAGAATTTGGAGTGTTACGTTGGTATGTGTGCCAGGTAAGGCTGGATAAGTGAGTGTTTAATGGTTTTGTGCTTTATCCCTGTTGGTTGTAGAGAGCAGTGAGTTTTTAAGCACTCAGTGGGCTGTCTCATTTCTTTTCATGGCTTTCACCAGCATCTCTAAGTTAATTATTCCCAAATCCTTACCTGTGGTTCTGACTTCGATCCCGTGCATCTTAATTGCCTTAGAAATTGCTGAGTTGCTTGAATATGTATTTTCCTGCTGTTACTCAAACAAGTCCAGTTTAAACAAATTTGCTTTGTCCTTTGAAATTGCTCCTCCATTTGCGCTGCCTTCCTTCTTTCCTAATGGCGTTGTTTCTCCAGGGCAGGGAGGAGGTCAAGGTTGGGGTGCCACCTTCTCTCTATTTCTGCTGCCCCATCATTCTAAGTTCTAGCAATCCTAGCAGTTTTGCACCCAAGAACTTCATATTTTTCTCCATTTCTGTTCCCCCTGCCCTTTCTGCAGGGCTCGGATGCCCATTTATCTTCATCCTGACTTTTGCAGTGTGCTAATAGTTTTTGCATTCATTTCTAACCTAGTGCATAGAAAGTGCCAGAATTTCCTTCCAAAAGTGAAGCTCACCACATAATTCCTACTCTCAAAAGCCTTTAAAAGTTTCTCACCTCTCACAGAATAAAATTTAGATTCCTTAGTGCCATTCAAGTTCCAAGATTACCATCTGTATTTTTACCTTTCTGCAATTTTTTTCGTTTCCTTTTTTTAATCTTCTTTCTCAGAAAGAGTCCTTGTCAGAAATCATAATTCACAATGTTTACTTGATGATTTTAAAATATTCTTCATATTTAATAAGTTGTCTTATATTAAAATTAACTTTATTCTTTTAATAGGGCATGCTATTCTTTTAATAGATGTGTTTGTTACCCACTGCTGTGTAAAAAATTACCGTGACACTGATACCAATCAGCTTAAAGTAGTGCATTTGCATTCCATCACAGAGTCAGGAATCCTAGGCCAGTTTAATTGAATCCTCTGATTTAGTCTTTTCCTAGGCTGCAAAGTGTCATCTGGGACTACAGTCTTTTTCAGGTTCCTGTGGGGGTAGAATTTCTTCTTTGTCACTCGGTACTTATTGCAGGACTCAGTCGTGTCCCCCCCCGCGCCCCCTCCCCCCCGTTGCTGGGTTGAGGTCCTTATTTATCACTGATTTGGCCAAAGGCTTCTCTCTATTACCTGCTTTATCAATGTCTTTGTATATGAGGCAGCTTTCAACATGAGAACCTTCATCTAAGTGAGCAGAAGAGGCAGAGATGGGTAACAAAAGCCAGCTTCTTAAGGCCTAATCTTACAAATGACACCTCATTACTTTGTCATAGCCTATTTGTTAGAAGTAGGTCACTAAGTCCAAGCTTTATTCCAGAAGAGTATGTTTTCCAAGGGTGTGAGTAGCAGGCTGAATGTCACACCCAACAAATGTGCTTTTACTACCCCCTTGGGTCGCTAATGCTGCATATCAGGGCTTCAGATATAATACCTGCTTATTGAATTGAAAGACAGTATCCTAGAGGCTTAGTTACTTTCCTATTGCTGTGCTACAATATGCTGACGAAAACAACTTAATATAGAAGAGTTTTATTTTGGCTCACAGTTCAAAGTACAGTCCGTCCTGGCAGGGAAGTCAAGGCAGCAGTAGCTGTTCGTCACCTCACATCCACAATTAGGAAACAGCAAGAATGAGTGTGTGCTGCTGTTCGGCTTTCTCCACTTAAATGGTTCAGGGGTCCTAGGCAGGGAATGGTGGCTCCCTCAGTGGGCAGGTCTTCCTAACTCAATTAAATAAATCAAGATAATCCCCAAGCATGCCCAGAAGCCTATCTTCTATCACATTGATAATTAACATTAACCCTCACACCCAGTTTACAATGTAAGCTGATATTGGGTTTAATTTCACTGGAGGTAATTGCTAGTACATCTGGAATTCCTGCACTCAGGAGTCTAAGGACTGTGGGTTTCTGGCCAGCTTTGGGTATGTACAGACCTTGCCTTAAGAATAAAATTCATGGGGCTGGAGAGATGGCCTAGTGGTTAAGAGTGCCGACTGCTCTTGCAGAGGACCCGGGTTCGATCCCCAGCACCCACATAACGGCTGAGAACAGTCTGGAACTCCAGTTCCAGGGGAATCCAACACCCTCTTCTGACCTCCACAACATTGCCTGACACGGGTGCACAAAGCTACATGCAGACAGTACATTCATACACATTCATTGATGTCCGTACTTGATTGAAATAATTTATCCTGTAAGTTTTTTGTGTAATAAAAAATGAAGCTGGGCGTGGTGGCTCATGCCTTTAATCCTAGCACTTGAGAGGTAGAGGCAGGTGGATCTTTGTGAGTTCAAGGCCAGCCCGGTCTACAGAGTGAGTTCCAGGACAGTTGGGGCTACAAGGAGACCCTGTCTCAAAAAGACCATAAAAAAAAAAAAGGAGAAAAATGTTAAAAGATATTAAGTGAATGAACACTTTTTTAAAATGCACTTGGCGAAGGTGATTCCAGCATGTTGGGGTGCGGGTAAGAAAAAATAAAGTGGTGGAAATTGCTATCAGGTATTAAGTTCTCTGAATTTTACTTGAAACTAAACACCAAACTATATAACATCTAACTTTGTTAGTATTTTACATTTCTTAATTTTATGCAAATGGATGTTTCTTCAGACAATAAAATTAAAGGCAGATGATAAATTTAGTGGTTTTTCTCTGTAAAGATGTATGCATTTGAGGTTGTCTGAGTTAGTTTTCTTGTAGATGTGATCAATAACTAAAAGAAATATCTTAAGGGAAGATGTGCATTTTGTGCTTACAGTTTGAAGGGACATGGTCCATAGATCTGGGGAAGGCTGGGAGCTGGGAGAGATGAAAAGCGACTGCTGTGTGCTTGCTACTGCTTATCCAGTCCAGGCCAGTCTCCACATTCAGAGTGGATCTTTGTTCCTCAGTTAAACCTCTCCAGAAACTCCCTCACAGATACCCATAGAGGATTTTAAATTTAATTGAGTTGACATTGATGACTGACTCTTACAGAAGTATGGATAGTTTTGAAATTTAATTAAATGTATGAAATTTAAAATTTCAGAAAAATATCTTCCTTATATTGATTTAACACAGATTATTATTATTATTATTATTATTATTATTATTATTATTTTGGTCTTTTTTCAAGTCAGGGTCTCCCTGTAGCCCCGGCTGGCCTGGAACTCACTCTGTGGACCAGGCTGGCCTTGAACTCACAAAGATCCGCCTGCCTCTGCCTCCCAAGTGCTAGGATTAAAGGCATGCACCACCATGCCCGGCTACACAGTTTAGATTTTATGCATCTTTATGAGCAAAAGAATGTTTCAGTAAGCTTTATAGTATCAACTTTCAAGGACTATTATTATATTTTAGATATTTCTACTTTTATTTCAGAAACTTTATACTTTGACACCAATGAATTATTTTTATAAGCTTTTCCAACAGTATAAACAGATTAAAAAATACACTAAGGAAAGAGAATAAATTATGTTAGAATTATTCCTAATTTAGGTTAAGGTTTTATTCATTTCTAAGGTCAAAGCAACCTCATCTTTAGCTTTTTATGGGAGTATTATCTGTTTTTGAGATGTTTGAGACAGAAAGAATAAAGCCTAAATTCCCAGGAGCTGGGAAATAATTGCACTTTGAATTTATAAAATCCTTTCCCTCTAAGCTGACAATAGTGATGGAAAATTTGCATTTGAACTTGGCATACATGTAAATTTCAAAGTTTACTAAATGAATAAAGTTGGAAATTAAAAAAAAAAAAAGAAAAATAATACTCTTCTTTGCCCTGTCGAAACCATTAAATGTGAATTACAGAACAATTTATTTTTTAGGTTACATATTACCTAAGATTTTTAGATTCTTCTTTTTAAATTTTTTTTAATTTATTTATTCTTGTATGTGTATGAATGTACTGTCTGCATGTAGGTTTGTGCACCCATGTCGTGCAATCTATGGAGGTTAGAAGAGGGCATCGGATTCCCGTGGAACTGGAGTTATAGATGGTTCTTAGCCACCATGTGGGTTCTGGGGATCGAACCTGGGTCCTCTGCAAGAGCAGTCAGTGCTCTTAACTGCTAGGCCATCTCTCCAGCCCTAATTTTTAGATTCTTATAACTATCTTTGAATCTTTCCTTTCCATCATGTGGGATTTTAGTAAGCTTTCTTATTCTGCTTATGGATATATTACCAAATACTATTACCAGACATATATATAGTTTCCTCTTTCCTCAACCTGAACTTTGGTGTTAAACTCATTGGGGATTAAGAATGTAGAAGATAGTATAAAAAATAATTTTAAAATTTGCTTTAGATAGGGAATTTTGATAACATTTTCAATTATTTTTATCTTTTCAGTAACATAGATTAAATACAAATCAGAAATGAGGAAAATGTATTGTTTTGGTAAATATTAACAACTACATAGTTATTGAACTCTTCAGTACTGACTTTGGGTATTGCCTTTATCACTTATTAGTTTTTGTGAATGACAAAATTTTATCACCATTCCCCAAATGTACAATTATGGCAAAATGTCTAAAATTGTCCACACATTTACTCTCATAGAAATAACTACAGGATTTGGGGGCTGGAGAGATAGCCTAGTGGTTAAGAGCACTGACTGCTCTTGCAGAGGACCTGGGTTCGATCCCCAGCACCCACATGGTGGCTGAGAACCGTCTGTAACTCCAATTCCAGGAGAACTCCAGTTCCAGGGGAATCTGAGACCCTCTTCTGACCTCCGCGGCATTCACGACACGGGTGCACAGACCTGCATGCAGACAGTACATTCATACACATACATAAATAAATAAAATTAAAAAAAGAAATAACTACAGGATTTATTTCATACCTGAGCACTGTGGAATAAATACCATTGCTAGACAGTGAGTCTGATTCCTTATACGTTACAGGCATTTTTAAACTCCTGTACCAATGAAATTAAGAATTAACTTTTCAAATATATATTTATTAGATTTATCTATCGATCTATGTATATCATACATAGGTCATAGATTGGTAGCAAGTGCCTTTATCTATTGAAGCATTTCGGTGACCCATCAAACATCAAGTTTGTTGGATAATTCAAAGTAATTTTTTGTTGAAAAACAGTAATAAAATTATTACTAAGTAACTATTTGGCATAAAAACATAATTTAAAGCTTCCACAAAAATTTGTGCTAATTTTTCTCAACTCACCTGATAGTTCAATTCTTCAAATTGGCCAAATGAGCTAAAATATAAAACAAATATAAGTTCCATAGTTAGAGTTTCTGTTATGTTTCAAAGACAAGCTAGTTAGTGGTTTGGAAAAGTTTGCTCAACCCTATAAGCCTCTTTCAAGGCTAGGAAAGCTCAAGTACTAATGCAGCATAAAACTTTTCACATATTTCTGCAGTTCTGGAATTAAAAAATACCAACCTGATTTTCATATTTTAATGAATTATGGCAGGAAGAAATGTAAACTGGATGGGTGTTAATAGGAGACAGGAAGAATGAAATACCATAGCAAAATGTAAAATTATGTTCTATGTTTCAAAATATTTCCCTGGTGGAAGCTGTATTATTTGAAGTAATGTAAACATGATTATAATAATTAATTTTCTATCAAAAAATTTAAGGCAAGTTTTACATATGTGTGCATGTGCAAATATATAACATTATAACAGAACATAAAATTGATGTCACTCCATTTTAAAAGTTCATTCTTCCAAAATAACTCTGTTTGGTAATAATTCAATTTTATGAAATATGTATCCAAAAATGTGCATTAAATCAGTATCAGTTGCTACCTGTTTGATCTTGGATATCTTATTCAGAAATTCTGAGCCTGTTTCATGCTTGTTAAGGCAAGTGATAACAGCTAATCTCTTTTAGAGAGCTGTGGAAGTTAATGTTAATAACAATGCTTGCCAAAGTTTAGCCTGTAGTAAACGTTGGTTATTATGATTTCTTCCTTCTATAAGTTTCCTTTGGCATTTATATTTGGCATGGAGTATTCTGTGTGCCAGCAAGAAAGGAGTGAACAGAACTGTGAATGGGAAAGTAAGAAGGATGTGAATACCAGGAGAGATCAAAGTAACATATCTTAGAAATTGGTAGATTTTGTAGGGACAGGCATTAGGAAATAGGCCATGAAGAAATGCACGCTCGCCAGACAGAATCTGAGAGCTAATTTAGAATGTCCATAGCTGGAACTAGCATGAAATTCATGTACCAGTTAAGGCAAAGAAGGGGAGCTAATAAATCATGTGATATTTGGAACTACAGTGTTCTTGGGGTAAGGGTTGGGCAGGTACAAAGGTCCTGATGTAGGAACAATTAGGGATTATAGGAAGTTCATTATGAAGTATAAGATGTGTTCTGGGCATACCTGTAATCCCAGGATGGGAAACCAAGGTAGAAAAATTGCCAGTTGAAGGCCAGTCTGCCTATAGTATACAACTTTGTCTCAACAGAAAAACAATAAAAGCACATAGACTGACACTAGTGAGGTCCTGGAGTTGAGATGACGTGGTAGAGAAAGCTTAAGAGGTTTTGCTTTGATCTGAGAAAGGTGGAAATCAGTAGATTTTGACTAGGTTTGTGACTAGTTTGTTAGACAAGGCCACTCTGCTTTTAAAAAATTATTTTACTTTATTTTATTTTATTTTTTTAATGTGTATGAATATACTGTCCGCATGTAGGTTTGTGCACCCGTGTCATGCAATGCTGCGGAGGTCAGAAGAGGGTGTCAGATTCCCCTGGAACTGGAGTTAAAGACGGTTCTCAGCTGCCATATGGGTGCTGGGGATCGAACCCGGGTGGGTCCTCTGCAAGAGCAGTTGTCACTCTTAACCGCTAGGCCATCTCTCCAGCCCCCTGATTACTTTTTTGAGACAAGGCTGAAAGGGGTTGGTGCCTGGAGGTGGTGATAGCAATGACGATTATGAGTCATGGCTGGATAATCGACATATTTACAACAAGCTTTGTCAGAAATTATGTTTAATGTTCATGAGAGCAGAGTCAAAATGAACTCCAAAATTTGGATCTGAACCATTGAATAAGGCCATTAGTGAGAAGGAAAAGATTAAGTGAGGGAGCCAGAGGGAGTTCTGGGGTGCAGTTCAGCTCAGAACAGGAGTATCTTATCAGACACCCAAAGGAAGAGATAGAAGACACAGTTGGAGAAGTTATTCCGGAGTCTAAAGAGAGAGAGATCTGAGCTGATGATAGACTTTCAGTCATCTTGATCATGCAAATGAACTGTCCAGCCATATGAGTATAGACAAGAAGTGGTGATTGGCTCCTTGTTCCACCTAGGGTTTCAATGCTATAAAAGACAGGAACAACAAGCAAAGAAATCTGAGAGTGAGGACGGTGATGTAGGGAAAACAATCAATACTAATACTGTTCTAGATATCAAGGAAGGAGGAAGGGGATGGAATATTATTAGCATAAACTGAGGACAGTAATTAAACATTGTATTCCATAGCAAGGTTTCTATGGTGATCTTATTGTTGGCCAATTTCTAACTATGCTGGTTGGGTTGTCTGCTCTCCATCTTTCTCTGTTTCTTTTGTGGTCAGGGATTTAAGAAGCCATGTTGAGTGGAGACCATTCACTCTGCCTTTTTGATTGTTCAACAGTTTCAACTTACCTTTCTTCCTCTAAGGCTAGTGCTGCTGACATTCATTTTCTTTTTTAATAGTGCCAAACATCTAATTACAACTTATCCGTGCACTCTTGTGGCATTATCTACTACATTTCAACTATGCCCCACAGGTATTGAGTATTCTGGTGTTACTGAGTCTGCTGCCAGGTTGTACAGAGATAGCACAGTAGAAGGACTCATTCATTTGTCAACAAGTATTTACACTGTCAGTCTTTTCCTAATATTGTCTCCAAAACAGAATTCCTTTACAGTTATACATTCTTTTGTGACTTAAAAATCTGTGTTAATATCTCATTTCTTTATAGATATATCTTTTTGAAAGAGTATATGTAAAGATGAATGAATATAAGGTATATTAGAAATCTCAATTTACTTTTGGGAAAAGAAAATACCAAAGTGTCTTAAAGCTTAAAGTAGGTGAGAAAGATTTAGAAATGAAAGAGACAGGCTTACTGTCCTCATTAAGCATGTGGTATTTGGAGGTTTGGGGGTTGTGGTGTGCACAACTGGCATTGAGGTGGTAAAAGATAGACATTGTCAAAATCTTACCCTCATGTATATTTGGATGAGCTCATGGCATTAAATGACAAGATTGACTGTTACTTCCACTCTGGCTTATCTCAATCATGTTAACACAGGCAGCTCAGTCACCTTCAGCTCCTGCTCGCCCTGTTCCTTTTGACCTCATGTACTGTCAGCATTGTCTGTCAAATGAATGAAGGCAGATGCAGTGCCACTGAGGAGAACACAGTCAAAAGCATAGCTACAGAAAGGCTCTTGCCTTGTTCTTTATTGACATATTGGAGCCCCTGAAGGCTTAGCTCTTATTGAAATGGTATTTTTCTCTCCAATCCAGTATTATTCTCCGTACACAGCTTTAAGATCAGATCCCTCATGTGATGGGATGTGCAGTAAAACTCATTCCTTATCCACACTTCCCAGTTATAAGCTGACGATATTTTACTTAGGAATAGAATAATAATGTTTGGAACCTGGATAGTGTGGAAATAAGAGAATGCTGAGCCTGCCTCCCTCCTGTTTGTGTGGTATTTTGGGGGTTAGAATTAGAGAATTATTACCCATGAGAACTGTAAGAGAAGTTAATGACCCTTGCACTTGGAATAACATATGCTCTAATAACTTTACCAATGAAAAATTTTAAAAACGTTCGTTTGAAATCGTCTATAATATTTTCCCCTCAAAACATTTAATAATTACACATTGACTGTTACTGAGATTTGGTGTGAGTTTTGTATCTTATGCCTTGGTCTTGTTGTTTTCTGATTTTCTGAAATATTTGTTTTCCATTTTTAAAAAAACCCAAAAAAAAAAAAAAAAAAAAAAAAAAAAAAAAATTTCCTTATACTTCTGAGATTATACTCATAATCTTAGATGTATTTCATTTTCCAATCTTTCCATGATGCATTTCCTGAGTCTCTTCAGTTAAGGTTAATGGGTTTGAGCCATTTCTCTCAAATAGAGTATCTCTTAATCTTGACTTAAATCTGTTGTTTCTTATCTTTTTTTCACTTTAATATTTTTCCAGACACAGTCTTATTGAGCCAGCTGACTATAAGCTCCCTATGTAGCCAAGGATGGCCATTAATCATAGTGCTTTCACCTCCTAAGTGTTGGGATTGCAGGCGTGCATCACCACAACCTGTTTCCTTTTTAGACCATCAAGTATTTGAAGACAGGGGAGTAGGACTTATTGTGTTCACATCACTAAGGATCTGAATCAGTGCTTCATCCTTATTAAGTAGTCAATAGATGTGAACTGGAAACTGAATTGCCTCTTCTGAGCCATGCTGAGGTCCTACCAACAATGAACTATAATTATCTCACAAAAGATTTCTATTATACTTGGCAAGATTTTTCTCTTTTACCTCTTGAATGTGATAAAAAGAGAAAATAAAGGTGAAATAGGGACTTTCCCATGAAACTAAATTTACTCACTTTAAAGGAAAGCCTTTGTACTTACTGAAAATTAAAATTTCTCCTTTCTTTTATAGCGGTGGGAGATTCTTGCTTGTTAGAAGAATATAAATTTACTATTCTACACTGAATTTTCTATTTTCTTTCATTTATTTTAATTTTTTTCTGGTCCATAAATTCTGACATTTGGGGAACTTCAGGTGTAGGGTGTCTGCGCATTTCAAGATCATCCATCAAAAAGGCTAAGGGCTCCTTCTGTCTCTTGGCATAATGTGAAGAGAGATGGTGATGTAAGAAGACAGAGGTCAATCGTGGTCTACCTTATGACTACTTGCACAGCATAGGCTTTGGCTTTTTGCAGATAAGATTACTACACTGGAGTCAGACATGCTACCATTGTGCCATGAGGCCGACCTACAGCAAAAAGCTAGAAGTACCCCAAATGTCCCTCAACCAACGAGTGGATACAGAAAATGTGGTACATCTGCATAATGGAGTTCTATGCAGCAGTAAAGAACGATGACATCATGAACGTTGCAGGTAAATGGATGGAGCTAGAGGACATTATGCTAAGTGAAGTAGCATAGTCCCAGAAAAACAAAGGATGTATGATATCCCTCATTTGTGGATGCTAGCACCAAATCCCTAGTTGCAAGGCAAACTGAGCATTGTCTTTTTTATATGAAAGCAGCAGTATGGTTAAAAGGTAAATCCCTTAAGGGGCTTGAGAATTAACCTACCACTTATGTTCAGATTTTGTAATATTGGTATATGGGTGGAGTATATGTATGTATATTTTGAAGTAATATACAATTAAAGGGGAAAATGTGAAAAAAAGACAGAGAAAGATGCAAGACGTGTATGGTAGAATGCAGAAACAGGGGAGGTGTGGGGGACATGGAAAGGGAGATATGTCTAAATCGAACTGAGTAATGATGTATGAAATATGCAAAACATCAATAAAAAATAAATTAAGAAAAGATTACTACACTGGCCTTGGGAAATTTCCAAGGTAGTTATGAGACCCAAGTAAACCATATTTTATAATGACTAGTGTGCTGTATAAGCAAGGTATTGTATTAATAATTGGTAGTGTTTCTTCATATCTTCAGCATCAACAGTATTTCCTTCAGAGTCTTTATTTGTAATCGAAAGCCATGTTCATCATTTTTTAGGACTTTAATTATAAATTTTCTTCATTCTTCTAGTGACATTGATATGATTATATACCATAAAATGTCCAGCAGGATTTTTAGTAATGTAATGTAAAATGGAATAATAACTCAAGCATCAGAGTGCCAGTGGTTGTTATTTGGCTGAGTAAGATATACTGACATGCATTTTTGGAAGATCTGATGGTATGAAATGTGAATTTTAAGTCCCAAGTGTACTTATGGAGATAGTCTGCATGGAAGATTTTTCTACATTGTGACATTTTCTTCCACTTTGTATGAACTAAACCAAGACAAATGAAAATTATTGCATTAATTCCCCAGGTGATTGTAGTTCAAGTTTGAAATGTTGCCATAGTATTTTGTAACATTTGAAAATAGACTATGCTTTGTGCTAGAAGGATAATACTGGTCACTTATTCTTCTCCTCTCCATCATTTTATTAAAAAGAAGATATTGTATAGGTCATATGTATCATTTGAGAGTTGAAGAAATATGTCTTTGCCCTGTCTATCTTCACTACTGAAGCTTCCTGAAAGAAGCAGGTTTTCTATCCAACATTCCTTCTCAGGCAGATTGGGCTCGGCTGTCCTCTGGCTTTGTGCCAGCAGCTAAGGAGGAGTCACTTCTTCTGCCTTCCCTCTCAGGAAATGAGTGCCACCAGCTCCCAAGGGAACATTTTATCCTTTGCTTCTATCCTAATAAAATTTCATTCTTTAGAGCTGTGATCTCAGCTAGATGTTACAATACAAAAAGAGCAATAAAATAAATTCACTCTAGGATTTCATTGCTCATATCTCACAATGGTTTAGGCGTATTAATTTTCATAAAACCAAAGGAAGATAAACAAAACAAACAAATTAAATAAACAGATCTGGCCAATGTTGGACTCACTAAATCATTCATTGGTTCTACTGCAGACTGACTTAGTCACATGTCTGATGAGGCCACCTTTCCTTAGTAAAATTTGAAGAAGTTGATGAATTAAAAGTTGGAAGGGTGCTCTGAATCCATACTAAATATGCAGAGAAGATTTGCCTAAGCTGAAAGATAATTGGAAATCCATCCTAATTCATCTGAAAAGACTAAATGAGAACTCTAGCTGCTGTTAAATGGTCATTTGAAATGGGAATTTTATCTATACTGATTTAAAACAAGTAATAGAAGATCAGTGGATACAAAATTGAAATGACAGATGGGAAGTTAGTAGTTCCAAGTGTATAAAGTCCTTAATCATCAACTACATGGTACATACTAAATACAAGACAAAGTACTAAGGCTTCCAAAATGAAAGGTATAATCCCTGTACTGAAGACGCTTACCTTTAGGCAGTGAATTTTGGGCTCAAAGTATCACTGAATGTAAACTTGGAGTGGAAATGTATAAGACTATATTCTGGAAAGTTTTTAATTGGGTGAACTAACACTAATTGATTTGGGAAAATGAATGAAGATTAACTAGAGGATTAAAAACCAAGCTTCTCCCATAGTTCTGCTCTCAATCTCAATGAGAAAGTCATTAGCTCTGAATTGGTCCATTTATTTATTTATTTTTTTAAGGCATTTTTCTAAGCTCACATGCATATATTAGAAGATAAATTAAAGGTTGAAAAGGAACAGCAGTAAGGGACAGGAAGCTTTTAGCCTCCTGTTGAATGCTCAGCTGCAAGTGCACTTTGGTAATTATGGGCTCAGTTACATGTATATGTTTCGCCAGTTCTCAAATAGTGGCTGAAGCAGAAGAGCTGAGTAAGCACAGCCAGAGAGCACAGCTCTGCACTTGTTAACTATGAAGCTCCAGATGGAAACAAGTGCAGTAAGCTATGGGTTCAAGACACAGGGATTGGTTTCAGTATAGTATCTATTTGGGGTTCTCATCTTCTTTGAATCAGTAGGAATTTGACAAGAAGTTATAAAATCCCGGGTTAAAATGTACAAATCTGCTTGGAGAATTATTTTTATTTTTCAGTTTTATATTTTCAATGTGTGCATTTATGTGTATGTGTATGATTGCATGTACATGTGTAGGCATACTGTTTGTGCATGCATATTAGAGACCAGATATGAATTCAGAAGTTTTCCTCAATCACTCTCTGATTTATTTATTTATTTATTTATTTATTTATTTATTTATTTATACTTATTGCCATTAGTGTAGATTTGTGTTTGTGTGTGTGTATATGAATCCGTGTGTGCACATGCCACTGAGCATATGTGGAGATCAGAGGACAACCTCGGGTGTTGGTCATCTATCTTGTGACAGATAAAGTCCCTCTTGTTAACCAATGTGTATCTGTGAGCTCCTGGTGATTCTCCTGTCTTCTCCTTCCACCTACCCATAGGGCTCTGCTGGGATCCAGGTGCATGTGCTGCTATGTCTGGCTTAATGTGGGTTCTGAGGGTCCAAACTCAGGTAATTAGGCTCTGAGAACAAGCACTTTACCTACTTTGGTGCCTCTTCAGTCCCCCTACCTCCCCCCTCCTTATTTTTTGAGATAGTGTTTCTCATTGCATTCAGAGCTCATTAGTTTGACTAGACTAGCTGGCCAACAAACCCCAGGGACCCTTCTGTCACTATCCCCTTCATGAGTGCTCAGGATCTAAACTCTGTTTCTCATGCTTGCTTTGGAAACCATCCCACTGAGCCATCTCTCTAGGTCCAGGAATAAATTTTATTGAAAGATTTAAGAATATATAACTAAAATAAAACACAACATATATACCAGTTCATAGAGAATTGACATATATGGCACATACCACACATTCACATACATGTATACACCCATACACACATACCCAACTTTCTTTGCTTCTTTGGTTAATTTTTATAGGGTGGTTTGAAAAATTTCTAGAAGGCTAAAAGGCTCTGAAGGAAGCTGCTATGTGTCCATGTATTTTACAGTCTCTACTGAACCTCCTTTTTCTTCCTTGTTTATAGACATGTCCAAACAGCTCTTCGATTCAGAGCACAAATTCCAACTGATAACTCTGCTCTCACTTGTAATTGTTGCGATTTAAAGGTTCTCTAGAGCAGAGCTTTAGTTTGAGCATTCAGCTCTTCTTGCTGACACTCTGTTTCACATTCTCTTTGTTACTTTCAGTCATCAGAAAAGCTATGGGAAAAAAAAGCAACAGAAAATAGTACAGTTGGTGTCATTTACAGGACTAATGCTTGGCTTAAATTTCTCATTTCCTGGTGGATTACAACATGCAGATCTTCAACATGACTCTGAACACATGAAAGTGAGTATAGCCAGTCTGTCACCTGGTGGGCAGAGGTTTCCTCTCCTTAGATTGAGACAAGTGATAAGTGGCATGGGCCTGAAAGCACAAGGTGTCATCGCTCAATCTTATGTCGCTCCATATTTGTATTTCCAACTGTCTTTTAGTTGATTCTGAAATCAGTGTCTTTCCTAAAGTGTAAACAGATTCAATAATGCTGGAATTGAACAGCTTTACTTTGTTAGCAGAATTTTCTATTGCTGTCACTTTCTTCTTATCTTGTTTTCTGATTTAAACAAAAAAAGTATGGTGGCATATGTAATATACACTTAATTGCTTTCTTTGAGTTTTGCTCTCCCTCACATCAAGCATCAATAACATGGATTTAAGTATCTGGTCTTCTCCAAAGCAATACACTATTGATCACGATTTAAAGTTACACTATCAACAAACTTTGATATTAAATGAGTGTAAGTCAGCCACTGTTGGACTACCAATACCATATCAAGTAAGTCGGTCTGATAAATTCCCTTTTAAAATATTTATTATTTTTATTTTTGTGTATGAGTGTATCAAATGCATGTATATAAGTATACTCATGTCACGTAATGTCTGCAGAAGTCAAAGAGGGTGTTGGATTCCTCTCAAAGTGGAGTTATAGATGGTTGTTAGCCACTGTATGGATGCTAGTAATCGAACTCAGATCCTCTGCAAGAGCAGCCAGTGGTCCTAATCACTGAACCATCTTTCTAGCCTGTAAATTCCCTTTTAGTACATTGTTAATATATTAATATATAACATATAATGTACTGTTAATGATAAAGTAGATCTGAATTTAACTACAGAGTATGACAACTTTTACAAATTATATTGCAAACTATAAAACATTGTTAAAAGAAATTAAAGGAGGCTTAAATAAATATATTAGAAGAATTAATGTTGCTAAGACACCAGCATTCCCTGTTTAATGCACATGTGTTGCTTTAATGTACTGTCTAACACTAGATAATTTATAAAGAACAAAAACCTTATTTCTCACAGTGTTGGAGCCCAAGACTTTCAGGACTAAGGCCCTGCATCCAGTGTCTATTAAAGGCCTTCTTGACATATTTTCATTTGGGAAAATGAGTGAATACCATGTCCTCACATAGCAGAAGGGGAAGGGCTTAAGGGATGCAATGCTGTGTGAGCATTCTTAGTCCTGTTCACGAGGAAGGAGCAGTCATGATCTAATTACTTAGTCTTCTCCTCCACATCCTAATAGTATTATATTGAAGATATTTAATTAATCTGTGTATGAATTTTGAAGCAATATTCAAATATTCAAAAGATAACATTCCCTAAATTGATGTACAAATTTATCATAATCTCTAAATCTGGGTATTTAGGAGAAAATGACAAGTTGATCTAAAGACTGAAAAAGCAATAAAAACTTATTTGTAAAGCTCGATTAAAGAATAAAGTTGGGCTCAGAGAGGTGCCAGTGAGGCAAGGTGGACCCAACTTGATCTTTTGGGGGCTCACCACCCACCTTTAGAAGTCCCACCTTGGACTCCAGACAGGCACCCAGAGTCAGTGAGGTGCTGGTGAGGTAAGGTGGACCTGCCTTGACCCTTGGGGGCCTACCGGCATGCAGGCCAAAATAGCAACCCAATCCAGCCCCCACTCCCTATCTTGGTGGAGCTCTAGTGCAGAGGACCTAACAGGTGGAGCACTGGTGATTATAGTCTGTGCAGCCAACGTTGAGGTGCCAGAATTCAAAGAAACAAATAAGCAGCCAAATCCACATGCCAAAGACACAAAGAAAAAGGAAAACAACACGGGCAAATCTCATAATAAATCCACACTGAACTCTACCAACCCTACAGAAGTTCCCTGTAGAGGGATGAGATCTCTGAGGAAAGAAGCCAAGACACTGACCTTAGAAGAACAACTGTAGGCATATTTAAAGAAATTAGAGAACTAAGGGAAGAGAATGAAAAACTCAAGAAGGACCTAGAGGGACATAATGACAAACGGTGGAAAGAACTAAGGAAAGAGATTGAAAAACTCAAGAATGACCTAGAAGGAGAAAACGACAAACTCTGGAAGGAAGAGAAACACTGAAAAGATCCCAGGCTGAAATTAAAAAAAGAAAATGACCAATGAACTGAGTAGCTACAAGATGAGAATGATAGGCTCTAGAGGGAAGTGAAAAATCTAAAGAAATCACAGGATGAAATGAAAAAGCATATTGAACATTAATCCAACCACCAAGAAAGGATGGAAAAAAAAGCCTCAGAAGCAGAATGGAAGAAGCAGAAAAAAGAATATCAGACCTCTAGGATAATATGGAGCAAGTAGAAAGTTCAAGTAAAGATTATGAAACATTAAAAAAAAACACAAGAGTGGAACAACCAGGAAATGTGGAACACTATGAAAAGACCAAACCTCCAAATCATAGGGATAGAGGAAGGAGAAGAATCCCAAGACAACACTATTGACCAGATCTTCAACAGGATAATAGAAGAAAATTTCCCTAAACTGAAAAAATGACAATCCCATACAAATACAAGAAGCACATAGAACACCAAGTAGACAGGACAAGAAAAGAAACTCCCCATGCCATATAATTGTGAAAACAATAGATGCTCAAAACAAAGACAAAATACTGAAAGCCACAAGAGAAAAACAAGTTACATATAAGGGGAAAACCCATCAGAATCACAGCTGAATTCTCAGTGCAAACTATGAAAGCTAGGACTGTGGACCAAAGTATTCCCAGTACTAAACAACTTTAGATGCCAACCCAGACTACTATACCCAGTAAAATGTCATTTATAGTTGAAGGAGAAAGAAGAATCTTTCAGGACATGAAGAGGGTGAAAGAATACATGCCTAAGAAACCAACACTTCAGAAAATCCTAGAAGCAATCCAAAGAACAGAGGAAAGAAGTGACTATCCCTAAGCAATTAAAGAGAGAAAGTAACAAAATCTTAACAGAGTAAATTAAACCTAGACCAAGAATGCAAATAAAAAATAAGGTAAAAGGAAGCAACACACATCTCTCAATAATAACCTTAAATACTAATGGTCTAAACTCCCCAATCAAAAGGCATAGACTGGGAGAATGGATTAGCAAACTGAACCCTTCTATATGCTGTCTATAAGAAACCCATCTCACCCTCAAGGATGGACACCACCTTAGAGTGAAAGGATGGAAAAATATATTCCAAGATACAAGCTGGAGTGGCTATTCTAATGTCAGACAAAATAGATCTCAAAGTAAAATTAATCAGAAGAGACAAAGGAGGTCATTACATCCTTGTCAAAGGAACAATGAACCATGAAGACTTCACAATCCTAAACGTCTATGCACCAAACTCTGGTGCACCTAGTTTCTTAATAAACACAACTCTGCAGGACCTCAAAATACAGATTAAGCCTAAAATACTAATAGTGGGAGACTTCAACACCCTACTGAGCCATAGGACAAAAATAGGACAAAAAATAAACAGAGAGATATCAGAACTGAACAATACAATACACCAAATAGACCTCACAGACATCTACACAATATTCTATCCAAATAACAGAGAATATACTTTCTACTCAGCACCTCATGGAACATTCTCCAAAACTGACCACATACTGGGGCACAAAAGGAACATCAACAAATATGGAAGGCTAGAAATTATTCCATGCATTCTATCAGATCACAGTGCAATAAAGCTCAATATGAACACCAGAATAAGTCCAACTAGCTATAAGAACACATGGAGACTAAACAACACAGTCCTGAATAATGAATGGGTCAGGGAAGAAATGAAGAATGAAATAAATGTATTCATGGAACTGAATGAAAAAGACAATATGACACAATAAAACCTGTGGGATACTTTAAAAGCAGTTTTGAGAGGGAAATTTACAGCCCTAAGTGCTCGCATAAAAAAAACAGAAAGGGAACAAATAAATTATCTAACACTGCAGCTAAAACCACTTGAGAGACAACAACAAGTGAACCCTAAACCCAACAGACAGGAAGAGATAACAAAAATCAGAACAGAAATCAATGAAATAGAAACAAAGAAAACAATACATAAAATCAATGAATCCAAACGCTGGTTCTTTGAAAAAAATAAACAAAATAGACAGACCTCTAACCCAGTTAACCAAAAAAAGAGAGAGCAACTCCAAATCAACAGTATTCATGATGAAAAGGGAAACATCACAACAGACAAAGATCCAGACAGTCATCACATGGGAATACTTTGAAAAATCTATACTCCACTAAGTTTGAAAACCTAAGAGAAATGGATGAATATCTGAAATCCTGGGAACCAACAAAGCTTAACCAAGAAGAGATTGACAGTTTAAACAGACCCATAATATTTGAGGAAGTTGAAGATGTAATTAAGAACCTACCAATAAAAAAGCCCTGGTCCAGGTGGTTTCATGGCAGAATTCTATAAAACATTTAAAGAGGTCCTACAATCACTGCTACTCAAACTGTTTAGAAGGATGCAAACAGAGGGAATTCTCCTAAACTCCTATGAAGCCAGCATCACTCTAATACCAAAACTAGGAAAAGATGCAAGCAAACAAGAAAGCTATGGGACCCAGCTCACTAATGAACATAGATGCAAAAATTCTCAGTAAAATACTTGCAAATCACATACAGACCCACATCAAAAAGATCATCCATCATGATCAAATTGGATTCATATCAGAGATGCAGGGATGGTTCAAAATATGTAAATCAATAAATATCATAAAACACATAAATGGACTGAAAGACAAAAAACACACGATCATCTCAATGATGCAGGAAAAAGCCTTTGACAAGATCCAGCATCCCTTCATGTTTAAAGTCCTAGAGGGAATAGGACTGAAAGGAACATTCCTCAACATGATCAAAGCCATATAGCAAACCCACTGCCAACATCATCCTAAATGGAGAAAAATTGGAAACATTTCCCTTAAAGGTGGGAACCCAGCAAGGCTGCCCCCTATCACCACACCTCTTCAACATAGCGCTCGAAACACTTGCTCAGACAATAATACAAGAGAAGGAAATTAAAGGAGTATTAATCAGAAAAGAAGTTAGGCTATCCCTTTTTGCAGATGATATGATAGTTTACTTCAGGATGTTAAAAACTCCACCAGAAAACTTCTAGAAATGATTAAGAGTTTTAGTAAAGTGTCAGGCTACAAAATTAACCTAGAAAAATCAGTAGCCTTTCTTTACACCAACAGTAAACAAGTGGAGAAGGAATATAAGAAGACCTTCCCACTACAATAGCCTCAAAAATAATAAGATACCTGGGAACAAAGTTAACCAAAGATACCAAAGACCTCTACAACAAAAATTTTAAACCCCTGAAGAAGGAGATTGAAAATGACATCAAAAGATGGAAAAACCTCCCATGCTCATGGATTGGGAAAATTAATATAGTAAAAATGTCCATTTTACCCAAATTGTTATACAGATTCAATGCAATCCCAATCAAAATCCCTATGAGCTTCTTCACAGACTTGGGAAAAAAATCCTTAAATTCATATGGAAAAACAAAAGACCCCGAATAGCTAAAGCAACCCTGAGTGAAAAATGCAATACGGGGTTGGGGTTTGCCCTTCCAGACTTCAAACTGTATTGCAGGGCCGTAGTCATAAAGACAGTCTGGAACATAGGCGTAGGAAAAGACTTGCTAAATCAGATAGCAGCTGCACAGGAATTAAGGTCAACAGTCGACAAATGGGACTTCATAAAACGCAAAAGCTTCTGTACAGTGAAAGAAACAATCAAGGAGGTGAAGAGAAAACCAACAGAGTGGGAGGACATCTTTACTAGTGACACATCTGACAGAGCATTAACATCAAGAATATATAAGCTACTCAAAAAACAAAGAAGAAAGAAGACAAATGAACTACTCTAAAGATGGAGTAAAGAGCTGAACAGAGTCTTCACCAGTGAGGAATTAAAGATGGCTGAGAAACAACTTAAAAAGTGTTCAACATCATTAATAATTAAGGAAATGCAAATTAAAACCACTCTTAGATATCATCTCACTCCAGTATGGTTAGCTAAGATCAAGAAAACAAAAGACAACAGATGCTGGAGGTGTTGTGGGGAAAGGGGAACACTCATCCACTGCTGGTGGGAATGTAAACTTGTACAACTCTATGGAAAGCAGTGTGGAGAACCCTTAAAAGATTTGGAATAAGACTACCACCTGAGCCAGTCATACCACTCCTGGGTAAATACCCCAAAGACTCATCTACTGCAAAGATACATGCACATCCATGTTTATCGCAGCTCTCTTCACAATAGCAAAGAGCTGGAACCAACACAAATGCCACTCAACAGAGGAGTGGATGACAAAAATATGGTATATCTACACAATGGAGTACTATTCATAGATAAAGAAAGATGGCATTATGAACTTTGCAGGTAGATGGATGGAGCTTGAAGCCATTATGCTGAGTGAAGTCCCAGAAAGACAAAAGGAGAATGGTTTCCCTCATTTGTGGATGCTAACACCAAATCCCCAGATGAAAGGTAAGCTGAATGACATTATGGTTATATTTCTGTTTATCTGAGAGCAACTATGTTTTTATAATATGAATCTCTCAATGGGCTCTAGAAGCCACCCACCAATTATTTTCAGACTCTGTAATTACTGTATAAGGGCGGAGAGTATTTATCCATATTTTATAGTAATATAAAATTAATGGAGGAAAATGTGAATTCCTAAACATAAAAAGTGACTGAGAGAAAGATGCAGGACAGTTATGGCAGAATGCATGATCTGGGATGGGGTGGGGTGGGGTGGGGGGAAAGGAAAGGGGAACATGCCTGAACTGAATTGAAAAATGATGAATGAAATACACAAAACATCAATTAAGAAAAGAAAAGATGCTCAATACATTTAAAATATATTTTCACTGAAGTTTTGTGCATTTCATACAGCATTTCTCAATCCAATTTAAACTCATTCACCCTTACTTTTCTCCTACCCCATCTGAGCTCATGCATTCTGCCATACAAGATGCTCAATACATTTTATCATTAGGGAAAACAAATACTACAATGAATAGCATTTCTTTCAGTGGGATTGTTAAATAACAAATGTAAGGATGCTGAGGAGGATGTGGAGAAACTGGAACTTTTATCTTTTGTTAGTGAAGTTGCAATGTGGCTGATAACCCTTGAGAGCACAGTCTGGAGGCTCCTAAAAAGCTGGCTTTAGCAGATAAGCTAACAATTTAATTTCTAGAAATGTATTTATACCTAAGATAGAATAAAATATATGTCCACAGGGGCTGGAGAGATGGCCTAGTGGTTGAGAGCACTGACTGCTCTTGCAGAGGACCCAGGTTTGATCCTCAGCACCCACATGGTGGCTAAGAACTGTCTATAACTCCAATTCCTGGAGAACTCCAGTTCCAGGGGAATCTGAGACCCTCTTCTGATCTCCACGGCATTGCATGACATGGGTGCACAAACCTACATGCAGACAGTACATTCATACACATACAGAAATAAATAAAATTTAAAAAATTAAAAAGTGCATATGTCCATAAAGAACTTGAAATGAGTGTTCACAGTGTCATCACTTATAATAATCAAAAAAGTTCAAGCCACCTAAGTGTACAATATTGCTTTGTGATGAAATGGAACATTATGCTAATACATGCTAAATGTAAATGTAGCTTGAGAACATTAAGAGAAGACAGCTGTAGAAAGTCACATATCTGAGATCTCCTGAGACCAGCTAAAGGGGAGGAAGGTAGGTAGGAACTGGGTGCTTCAGCAAGGCTGATTGTTGATTGACTTAACCTAGTTAATCTGTTAATCCAGTTGTCTTTGGCTTAATTGGCTTTTGTGGCTTTGGGTTTTTTTTTTTTTTAATCCTCCCAGCTCATATTAAAGGTAGGGCTGTGTGAGTCTTGAGATCTGAGATCTCCTGAGACCAGCTGAAGCTCAGGTACCTTGGCGTGGGCTAAAGCCACCCCCCACCCCCCCACCCCCACCAACTAGGATTATGAAGGCATCTGAAGGAGGCAAGCAAAGCAAGCCTTCAACACAGTGAAGAAGCATTTAGGACTCACATTAGAATACAGGCAAGGAGAAACCCTCATGCCAGATAATGAAGAAGAGGACCACACAGGGAAAGGGGCGGATAATCCCTCACAAGGCTCTACCAATCCTATGGACGCTTCATACCAGTGGGATCCCTCTGGGATGCCCCGGGACACAGATATCAGAAACACAATTGGGAAACATATTTAAAGAACTACAAGATTATAAATAACAAATAAAAACTTAAAGAAAGAGAATGAAGAAACTCAAGAAGGACCTAGAGAGAGAGAATGCCAAACTTTGGAAAGAAGTTAGAAAACACTGAAAAGAATCCCATGCTGAAAACGATAAGGAAACTGTGTGCTGGTTTGGATGAGTGTTCCCCCATAGGCTCTAGTGTTTCAGACATTTGACCCCCCGTGGTGGTGCTGTTTTCGGAGGTCTTGGAGGGTGTGGCCATTCTAGAGGAGTGCGTTGTTGGTGGCAGGCTTATTTAGTTTTAACAAGCCTCGTGGTCCACAGTTGCCCTTTCTGTTTGCTGTGCTCTTGGCGAGATGTGACCCTCGGTTTGCTGCTCCAGAGCCAGACGCCACGCCTCCACAAGGCCTCGTAAGGCCCTGGCGAACCACCATACTCGTAAGCTCCAAGAAACTCGGCCGTTGATAAGGTGCTTGGTCATGGTCGTTTATCCCAGCACACCGAAAAGGGGACTAATTACGTAAACCCACTCAGTCAAAGCAAAGATGCTACAGGAAGCGATGGCGCCAGCTGCCAAAAAAGGAAGTAGAAAGCCATCCTCAACGGACATCAGAGAGCGAAACGGACAACGGAATCACACAACTCATTCCTCCCGCGGCACACGCCTGGCCACACACCCTCCGAAGCGAAGGAGCCGCTGCCCCCCGCCTATCCGACCTGGCCCTCCTTCCCCGCCCCCCCTCACCCCCTCCCCGCAACGATTCTGCACCCTTCCCACCATCCCACACGTGGCACCCCCCGGCACTGTGGGCCCCTCTTGCCACGCTCCCCCTCCCCATCATAGGCCTAGAGGGCCGGCGCGCATCCCCCGCGCATGGGTCTGATCCCTCTTCCCACCGCATCCTCGCTGACCCACTTCCCCAAACTAAAAAATAGACACACCCACTACAAATACAAGAAGCAATAGAACTCCAAACAGACAAGATCAGAAAAAGAAATCTTCTCCCCCTGCCATATCATAGTTAAAAGCTAGACACCCAAAACAAAGGACAAAAAATCCTTTAAAGCCACAACAGAAAAACAATAAGTCACATATAA
This sequence comes from Rhizomys pruinosus, assembly GCA_009823505.1. Taxonomy (NCBI): domain Eukaryota; kingdom Metazoa; phylum Chordata; class Mammalia; order Rodentia; family Spalacidae; genus Rhizomys; species Rhizomys pruinosus. Next base: position 2,012,360 of record VZQC01002755.1, read on the forward strand.
GGGGAACCTTATCAGAATTACAACTGACTTTCGGTGCACAAACTATGGAAGCAAGAAGGAAATGGAGCAAAGCATTCCCAGTTGTTAAAGGACAATAGTCTGACACTGTGAAAGGGACACTACACCCAGGTTACTTTCACCAGCAAAAAATGTCAATATAGTTTAAGGAAGAGAAAAAACCCTCCATGACATAACAGTTGAAACCATAACATGTCTGGAAAACAACCCTTCAGAGAATCCTTGAAACAATACAAAGGACAGAAGAAAAGAACAACCAACCCCAGGCACCTAGAAGAGAAGTCAATTAAAAGCATAACTGCAGAAGTAGAAACCTAAAACCCAAACTGCAAATGGGATAATAAGGCAAAAGGAAGCAACACCAAACTATCAGTCATAAACTTTAAACATTAATGGACTAAATTCGCCAATCAAAAAACATAGACTGGGAGATTGTATTAGGAAACAGATCCCATCGATATGCTGTCTACAAGAAGCACATCATCACTTTCAAGGACAGGCACCACCTAAATTGAAAGGATGGAAAAAAAACATTCCAAGCAATGGTACAAAAAAGAAAGCAGGATGTTCTATCTTATATTCCTATAAGACAGAAATGACCTCTCACAAGCTAATAAGAACTCAGAAGAGCTCAAAGTAAGGGACAATTACTCATGTTTTTGGTCTTTTTGACGCAGGGTCAAAAACGCTCAAGAAAGATTCACAATTATGAATTATATATGCACCAAATCTCTTTCTGGTTGCCTACCAAACTTTATGCCAAGGACATTCTCCATGACCACCCTCACCAGTCATACACCAACCTCCTAGTAACTCATAGCCTAGAGGATTTCAATCTACCCCCACTGAGTCCTTTTGGATAGGTCAACAGGACAGACCGGTAATTAATATTATTTCCGAGAGATCAATCTGAACTGAACGATATGACACACCAAATGTGATCTCAAGGACCTCTACCGAATATTCCACCTTCTAACATCTCCAATTTAGTTTTCTAATACACTTTCTACTCAGCCACCCACAGCATCCCATTCTTCCAATCAATTGATTTACCACACCCTTGACTGGACCTTTACATGAAGAAACTGTGCCTGCACATAGTACCATATTAATTACGTTGAAAATAATCTTCATTCTGTCTTCCACCTTATCCCTTAGACCTTCAAGTGCCAAATAACCAGCTTCACATTTATCAACACCAGGATAAGCTTTTCTATCTACTTACACTATCAAGAACAATCATGGATTGATTCTAAAACAAACCAAATCTTCCAGAAAAATGAATAGTGTCAATGGAACATTAGATAAAGAAAGATCTAAAAATAGCAATCCTGGAAACTTGCTGACATATTGTATCACACACTTACAACACAACAAAACCTTTGTGATACCTTAAAAGGGTTGATAGGTTCTTTAATTGATCCTGAGAGTTGTTGGTAGAGTTATTTCGCTGCATAGGGTGACCATACCTAATTAGGCCACTCGGGACATTTTTAAGATTGAGAGGATTTGCGTCAAGTGATACACGATCCTAACACATGTCTTTTGTGTATCAGAAAGGTGCAGCTTGTAGAGGTTGCTGTCTTCTTGTGATGCTATATGTACATACAGTCCATGTGCAGATTTCAGACTATTCATACCCAGTTTCTATCCGGGATTTTTCAGGAACTCAATAGTTAGAGCTAACTAGTATGTTTATGATCAGTAGCATGATAACCTGACATTATTTCTGTAGGAATATCTTGTCACTAATAGCACTAAGTATAAAAAAATATCAATAATATTCCCTTTTCATCACAGATGTATGCTCTTTCAAATTGTGCAGCTTTCTATATGCTACTATACTATTATCAAGCTAGTGACAGTACCTCTAGACTAGTTGTAATACAATTTCATATTTGGATTAAAATTGTCATGTGTGACTATAATAGAGGACAAATACTCCAATAGCTAGTAGAAACGATGAGGTCCTTGTGCATATGTAAATGATGCTGTTATTTCCAACGCACCAACTGGATTTACCTGATTTATTATGGTCTTGAAATATCACATATCTTATTACTCGATCCCATTACTTGTTGTCTTTCTATTTATTTTTTATAGTTAAATGACCTCTTCTTTTTTCTTTTTCCCCCCCCTTTCTTGAACACATCACTACTTTTGGGTAAATACTCCAAAAACATATATTCTCAACTATCAAGCTTGACCCCACAACACTACCATTTGAAGACACAGGACTGACAAATCTGAACATCTCAGGAAGGAACTCACCAAAGTCTCAACCAAGGAAACATTCAACAGCTTCTTTTTAAACTAGACCCATGCTACACAAAGAAAGAAATTGTAGATGTAATAAGCATCCTCCCAAACAAAAAATAAATAAAAAAAAAACCCAGGCCCAGACGGTTTTACAGCAGAATTCTACATAAACATTCAAAAAAGACCTACAACCCTTATTACTGCAACTGTTTCGAAGGATACACATCAAGAGGAAATTATCCCAAATCCTTCTATGAAGCCGCAATCACTCTATTACCAAAACCAGGCCAAAAAAAAAAAGGAGATTATTAGACTTATCTCCCTAATGAACATAGATGCAACAATTCTAAACAGGATACTAGCCAAATTTCCCGGGGGGGTGGGGGTGCACCCAGACCCCCCCATCAAGAACGACATCCCTCATGACCAAGTTGAATTCAAACCAGAGATGCAGGGAGGTTAACAAAAATTGAAAACAATAAAAAATCATCAAACACATAAACAGAATTAAGACAAACCAACAAACCACCCTATCATCCCAATTGATGCTTTGAATTGAAAAAGCCTTTCGACAATAAAATCCAGCATTCCCTTCATGCTTAAGGTCTTAGAATGCAATGGATTGGGGGATCATTCCTCAATGTAATCAAAGCCCATATTACAGGAAACCCCACAGCCAATATATTCTAAATGGGGAAATGACAGAAACATTCCTTTAAAGGTAGGAACCTGACAAGGCTGCCCCCTGTCACCACAACTCTCACTATATAGTGCTTGAAACACTGCTAGAGCAATAAGACAATGAAAATGAAAATTAAACGGGTACTAATTGGAAAACGAGGAAGTCAAGCTATCCCATCGTGATGATATGATTGTTTACTTACGGGACGCTAACCAAACTCCACCAGAAAAACTCCTAGAAACGATTAACAGCTTCAGCAAAACAGACAGACAACACCCACACCCACCGTTAACGTTAAAAAATCAATGGCCCTTTCTTTACCACCAAAGAACAAGCAACTGGCGAAAGAATTAAAAGAGAACTTCCCACTCACAAAAACCACAAAACAATAACACTACCTTATGGACAACCCCCACACCCTAACACACCAGCACACCAACCACCGCTACCTCCAAAAACCCCCACACACCCAAAAAACCCACCCAAACCCAACACACAAAGAACGATTGGTTGTAGAAGAGGATATACGCACACTGGAGACAGAACGACAAATGGGAAGGCGAGGTTTGGGTGGCCCACCTCTCCTGTGTCGTCCACCTCTCCCACCACTCCAACTACTTAGAGGAAGAAGAGAAAGAACCACACCCAAAAAACGACAGTCGATGGAAGGGGGGGACGGGTTGTTTTGTGGGAGGTGGGTGAAATTGATGAAGAAGACATCAGAAGAGAAAATGGCAAAACTCCCATGCTTAATGGATTGGGAACATAAACATTATAAAAGTGTCTATTCTACCCAAAATCTTGTAAAGATTTAATGCAATACCTATCAAAATCCCCAACAGCTTTCTCCACAAGCTTGGAAATAAAAAAGTCCTTTAAATCATTTTGGAAAAACAAAGCCCCCGAATATCCAAAAACAACCCTGATGAAAAGAGCTACCAGGGGGAATCTCTCTATACCAGCTTCAAACTATTACTACAGGGCTATAGTATAAAAAACAGCCTCGGTACCTGCACAAAACAGACACACCCTGTTGGCCAATGGACAACAAATGCAAGATCCAACCGGTCATGTACCAATTTCAGCCACCTCATATTTGACAAGGGGCCAAAAAAAGACACAATGGAGAAAAGGACCAGCATCTTCAGCAAGTGGTGTTGGCAAAACACGGCCACCCACCACTGTGAAGGAATGAAATTAACCCCTTACCTCTCACCCTTGTACACAATATCAACTCAAAAAAACAAAAGGAAAACAGACTAAAAGAAACCCCAAAACTCTAAGGCGATTAAGAAAGAAAAAGTTCACCAGCAACTTACAGGCATAAACTTAGGAAAGACTTTCTAAATCAGCGCAGTCTTGCGCAAGAATTAAGGTATAATTGACAAAATTGGGACCATTCATAACTCAAAACGCTTCGTACATTAAAAGAAACAATAAAGGACAGTGAGAGGGGGCGACATCCCCACAGGATGGGAAGAAACCTTCACTGCAGAGAAACATCTGACAAAGCATTGATTTCCAGAATATATGAACTACTCAAAAAACAAAGAAGAAAGGAAATACAAAATGACCCACTCAATAGGGAGCAAAGGGAGCGAACAGAGACTTCACAAAGTGAGGATATTAGAGAGGAATTAGAGATGCTGAGAAACACCTTAAGAAGTGTTCAGCATCATTAATCATTAAGGAAACATGAAAATCAAAACCACTTAAGATTATCTTCTTACTCCAATAAGACGGGCTCAACATCAAGAAAACAAATGATACCAAGTGCTGGAGTGGTTGTGGGGAAAGGGGGAAACACTCATCCACTGCTGGGGAATGTAAACCATATATCCACTAGGAAAGCAGGGTGGAGAACCCTTGGAAGACTTGGAATAAACCAGCCCAACCATTCCTGGGCATGACCCACAAGACTCACCCCACACAGAGATACATTGCCGACCAGGTTTATTTCAGCTCTCTTCACAATAGCAAGGAGCTGGAACCCAACCCAAATGCCCCTCAAACAACTGACGAGTGGATAGAGAAAATGTGGTACATCTACACAATGGAGTTCTATGCAGCAGTAAAGAAAAGACGACATCATTGCAGCTTTGCAGGAAAAAATGGTGGAGCTAGAGGACATCATGATGAGTGAAGTAACACAGTCCTAGAAAAAACAAATGACGAGGTATCCCTTCATCTGTGGTGCTAGTGCCAATTACCTAGTTGCAAGTATTTCTTTGTGCATGGCCCCTTGAGTTTTTTGTCCAAAGCAGTTGGATGATGTGCATATTGGAAACAACAACAACAAACAACAACACAACACACAGAAAGGGACTGCATCAAAGAACTGACTGAACAGTGAACTTTCTGCTCAAAACAGGTCAACCTTCCACATGGAGAATATGTCGAAAAAGACCTGAGAAAGAGACGAAAAGCATGTTTGGCAGAATGCATGAGCTCTGGTGGGGTCGGGGGATGGGGGGGACACACGGGTCTAGATTTGATAAAAAAATATATATGTATATATAAATAAATTAAAAAAAAGAAAGTCACATATCATGTGTGTTGACAGGATAGGTAAATCCTTGACACTAATGATATGTTGGAACTCACCAGAGGCTGGCAGAGCTAGGATTCTGTGGTGGCTGCTATGGAAAGAGAGATGTTCAGGGGTAATTTGAAAATAATTGTAAAAAATCTATTGCAATGGTTATAAAACTTCCAATCTATGAAAATCACTAAAGCGTACACATTTAAAATGTAACTTTTTTGAATGTGCATTGTATTATAATAAACCTGTTATAAGACTGATTACACAACAAAAAACACCATAGCCTACAGAATAAAAATATATACTGTTCCACCTTGTAAGACTTTAAAAACATGCTTCCATTCTTTTGCTCTGATATTGTTCTTCTTGTGTGTCTAGTGTGCACAATGGATAATGAAAGAAACACATAAATATGATGTAATTGCCCTGCCAAACTACAGAAAAATATATTTTAAAAATCATTAGGCTCCATTTAGAATACACAATGTCAGACTTCATTTGTCATTTCTGGTTTGGTTTTTGTATTATAAAATGAAAGTTTTAAAGAGCAAGAATAGATTTTAGAGGTCACATAATTCAGTGCTTTTATTTTACATATAAGGACATCGGAATCCAGAAGAGCTGAACTCCAACCTTTTTTACACTTTTTTTTTTTTTTGACAGGGTCTCACTGGTCACAGCCTGCCCAGAACATTGCCCAGGTTGACCTCGATCTCAACGATTCTCCTGTTTCTGCCTCCCAGGGCTAGGATTAAAGGTGCATGCCACCACACCCAGCTGAACTCCAACCTTTAAAAACATGAGCAATGGAGCTAATTGTGGTGGCCCACACCTTTAAGCCCAGCACTTGGGAGGGAGAGGCAGGCAGATCTCCATGAGTTTAAGGCCAATCTGGTCTACAGAGGGAGCTCCAGGCTAGCTGGGGTTAAACTGAGACCTTGTCTCAAAAACACACACAAAAAATGACCAATATAATTCTGGGTTTAGGTGTTTAGTATTGCTTCAAACTCAGTAATAGAACACTGGTCAGAGAGAATAAGATAAAGTTTAAATCACAGAATTGCGACTTAGTAGCTCTTCCATTTCCAACAGTGAACAAAACACTTGTGAAAGTGTTTGTTAAGATAAAGTGCAGATGTTGGTTGCCATTATTATTTTTAAAACTATTTTTTATGCCGAGTGAGGTGATGCATACCTTTAATCCCGGAACTTGGGAGGCAGAGGCAGGAGAATCTTTGTGAGTTCAAGGCCAGCCTGGTCTACAGAGTGAGTTCCAGGACAGCTGGGGCTACAGGGAGACCCTGGCTCGAAAAGACCAAAAAATATTTTTTATTATTTTAATGTCATTTGTATGTGTATGTGTGTATTGCCTGCAGGTATGTGAGTGCACCGTGTCATGCAATGCTTGCAGGAACAGAAGAGGGTGTCGGATCCCCTAAACCTGGAGATAAGGAGGGTTGTTAGCTGCCATTTGAACCTGGGTCTTCTGCAAGAACAACCAGTGCCCTTAACCACTGAGCCATCACTCCAGCCCCAGTTGCCATTATTTTTATGTTGAAAATTCCTATATCCATGGCAGAAATGTAACATGAAAATGCCAAATTATATTTTTCTCCATCCCACTACAAGTTCCCTGTCTTGTCTGAATTCTAATACTATCACTTCTTAGCTACATGAACTGTATCTTATGAAATGATCATTTGTCATTTTCAAACCTTTACCATTGTCTTCAGATTGTACAGATGAGGTCATGTTATACATGAGCCACATCAGAATCCATTCACATATATTTGTGCTATAGAAAACAGCTTTATTTTGAATTTAAATATTGCTTGAGATTGTAGGTTCAGTGTATATAAACAAAATTTAGAGCTTACCTTGGAAAGGATAATTTATTAACTAAAAGGTAATTCACACAACAGCACTCCATCAGTGTATGCATTTCATCATTTATCAACATAAGGAGTAAAAACATTCATGTTTATATGATGACATCATACAGAAGAAAGAAAGCAAATAGGTAAATTTCCATGCAAATAAAGTCAGTAAAAATTTTATTTCAAAGGTTGGCATATAGCCAGGCCTGGTGGCACACATGTTTAATTACAGGACTGGAGGCAGAGACAGGTGGATCTCTGTGAGATCGGAGCAAGCCTGGTCCACATAGCAAGTTCCAGCCTTGCTGGGATTACAGGGAGACCCTGTCTCACAACAACAACAACAACACCTCCAAAAGCTTATCAACAGCAACAACAAAAGTTTGGCATGTACTTTGCTAATAGGACTCCTTTGTGATGAAGATGTGGCTATGTCTAAAAAGAAACATCTAACTGTAATTAATACCCTTACATCCGAGTGTCCTACAGCATGTGAAAATGGCAGAAAGTGCATGGATAGATTGGCAGTGTATAGGGTTCTAGCATGTTGCCTTAGTAATGCAGGAGAACTGAGGGCTAGCCAGTTGCCATGGAGGGTTCTTTTAGGAATTAGGAGTATTAGCAAAACAGTTACATTTTCGAGTGATGCACCTGTGGGAATATTCTCATGGATATTCAATGAAGGAGGTGAATGTATGCATATGTATCTCATTGAATGTTAAATATGTTAACGATCTTAATATGTTAAGCATTAACACTAAATAAAGTAAAACCAAATGAAATTACTACCATAATTAGAAGTATTTCTATACTTTATACATCTTAGTATTTCAGAAACCCTCAGATTTTCTTGAATGAAGGAGGAGGATGAGTGATTACTAAGCACACTGAAGAAGTTAGATATCAATATCTTTCCTGTATATTTTACAGGCAGCAGGTTTTACCAATCTAAGATTTCTGTCCTTGAGTGGATCCTTGGTTTTGGTAATTGACTATATTGTTCATAAAGTGTTAGTTAAATAAATATCAATAAATTATTTTCAGATTTTAATTTTTCCAAAATAAATTGCCTGTTTCTCTTGGGTGTCAGCTGATTTTTCTGTTATTTTGTTTTCTTGCCTAACCTCTCCTTGCATTGACATTCTAGCGATGTTTACAGTGGCATTCCCTGGTGAAGAATTGCACTAACTGAGCTTCGTAAGGCATGTTTATTTTTTCCAGTTTTTTCTCTCTTTTTTTTCCCCAAACGTTATCTTGTCTGCACTCAATTAGATCAATGTGGTTAATGGATTTGCTCCATACTCCTCATCATCACAGATCTGCTTCCTTTCACAGCTTCACCCTCACACCCTCCTTTACTTTCTTCTCATGCACACTGAGTTAATATAATCCCTTCAAAGCTCACATGTTGAATGAGTATATCCTCAGAGAAGGGTTTCCTTGGAAACACTGACTGTGGAAGGCTTCTACATCTGCTTGCTCATCAACTAGTAGACTGACAGCTGTTTCTATGTAGAAATAATTATTGCAGAACACTATATGAATTGTTAATATTATAACACACAGAAAATAAAAATCGTTTCACTGGCTAAACAGTGAGCAAAAGAAGACTCGATGTGCTTCATCTGTGAAGCATTTGCTTTAAACTGTTTAGAATTTTACATTGGAAATATTTTCTTTTTTATCATTTCATAAGGTGTTTGGTTTATGTAGCTATATTTAGTGACATAAAATGAAGTGATTTCCTACTTAACTTTTGCTTCATTATTAAATTTATAATTATTAATGTGGTTTAGACACCTTTTAATTTTTCTTGGATCTACTAAACTAGGTTAAAACTCTGAGTTCTTATCAACTTACTAATAGGCTAAACATTAATGTAAAATTGGTTTATCATTTATAAAGCTTATTTCACAGAGAATCACATGTCACATAGCATTTACAAATTAGATAGACACCTCTGTATTTGTAATGGATGTTTAAAGACTTAATTTCATAGTATTCCTACTCCATCCTTTCATGTTACCTGTGTTCTATCATACTGACTGGGGTCATCATAGGCTCTATGTAGGGGAGCCTACTTTTGTTGTTTTACTAAATGGTCATGTTGTCAAATTGCCTTCTAAATATTTGTGTTTATATCCTTAGATTTGTGCTTCTCTCAACCTTGTTCAGAGAAGCATCTTTTCTTAGCGGGTAGTGGCTAATGCAGAGACTCATAATTGGTTAAATTGCTGAGAATAAGTCACTGTGAGCGCTCAGCTTTAGATAATGAGTCATCTGTTTCTGCCTCCCACCATCCACCATTCAAGGCTTAGGAAACATCTCCAAAGAGGGCAGAAAGGCCATAAGAGCCAAAGAATGGGAAGGAGAACCATGAAATGCGGCCCTCTGAATATGACATGGCTGTTGCACACATCAACTCACAGCAGCTCTGGTTGCCTGTGAAAGACCTGCCCAAGATCAAGGCAGTCAAAGCTCCAGGGGCCCCACCCCTAGGAGAGGAGCTTGGACAGGGGATCTCCGGTTAGAGAGGATTCTTTCTTTAGGGATTCAGCAGCTGGTAGGTTGCCCGTGCTCTAGTGGATGGCCCAATTTATACACATATAAGAATAACTGATTGGATTCAGGATTACTATTATTATTACTTCTAATAATAATAAGAATAGAGGGCATGAAGTTGAGAGGGGGGTGGGTTGAGAGGTTCAGGGGAAGTTGGAGGGAGATAGTGAGGTAGAAATGATCAAAATACATGTATGAATTCTTCCAAAGAATAAATATTACATTAAAATTCAATTTTCTAAATTTACTAAATACTGAAGTTTCTTTTTTCCTGTTTTTATTCTTATCTGTTACCTAGACTTCATGTTTTGACTAACTTGATGTAAAGGAGACTCTATACTATACAAGAAATACTTCAGTCTAGTGTACATTTAAAAATATCAAGTGAGATCGAGTTCATACAATAAAAATAGTAAATACATGCTTAACTTTATTAAACAATGGACCAACAAAAGAACAGTCACACACACACACACACACACACACACACACACACACACAAGTCTTGAACAAAGCTAATGGTTCATTGATCTAAAATTAGAGGTAGATAGACCAAAAGGTCGATCTAGATTCAAAGAGTGAACAGATGATAATGAGGATATGACTCATGGACTTCAAAGAGTGGTAAATAGTGGATACTGACCTCTTTATTTGGGTAGTTTTCTATTTTACTAGCCTTCATTAAGACACAGTTACTGGGGCTGGAGAGATTGCTCAGCAGTTAAGAGCACTGGCTGTTCTAGCAGAAGACCTGGGCTCGAATCTCAGTATGCACACTGTGGCTGACAACCATCTGTAACTCCAGTTCCAGAGGTCGCAGACCCTCTTTTGTCTTCCAAAGACACTGCACTTACACACATGCAGGCATAATACTCATACACATAAAATAAATAAATAAATAAATAAATAAATAAAATTTAAAAAGACCCAGGTTCTTTAAGTTTATATTATGTAAGACTTACCTGGGTATTTCTCTTAAGAATGATTATGTTTTCCTTTTTGGCACATGAATTTATAACAAACATTCTTTTGTTATGGAGAAGAATATTTTCTTTAGTATTATTAACTCCCATTCAACACACTGAGGTACAATGTTCTTCAGTAAACTTGGACAAAGCTAGGCACTATGTCTTGGGCCAAAAGGTCTCAATTACCTCTTTATTCAGTTCTGAAAATGTCCTTTCATCCAAGCAGTCCTGAGAAATTTGTGAAGCACAGCATCAGCCTGAAACTTGTTCCTTCACATGCCTAACATCTCTGTAGCTTGGGAAGGGGATCCAATGAATAAGATGTCACCACTGCTAAACAGAAGAAGAAGCTAAGTGGAATAGTGCCTGAAGTTTGGGGTATGTGAGGTGGGCAGCGGACCTGACCCACTCAGTTCATATGCACAGAATAACACTCCCTAGCCAGAGCATGTGAATTTCTTTCAGCTACTTCCGTAAGTGAAGTAGCTCTCAGATTCTATGGAAGTAGGGTATTGAGGTACCTTGGTGTTTTGATTAATTAATTAATTAATTATCAATTAATATTTATTTATTTTTAGCTCTGTCCTTTCTTATCCTGCAATTTCCAGTCCTGTTTATTCTCTTGAGTATCCTCAAACAAGTCAGTAGCTTCTTGTATGAGAAATGGGGCCAATATACAGGACTTGGTTTAGGTAACTTTAGTTTACTCTTGTACTTTGCAAACAGGCAGTAAAGGGGGGACATACATATTTAAGGAGGGAATGCCCTCAGTGTTTGCCTTTGCTGCTTTTGAAGTCTGCACATCGTTTCATGGTCTCTTGAAGCTCATGCTAAGCATGACGGATATCTGTCAAGCTGCCTTTTATGATATTTTGGAGCATGAGGATATATCACTGGTTTTTATCTTCTATCCAGGTGGGAATGTAGGTTTACCACTTTGTGCTCTGTGTCTTACTCCATTTACCAGGTTAAACAAGGTTGGCCTATCACACAGGACCAGTGTGGAGCAGTCTCTTCAAGTGAGATCAGAGGAAATATTTTTAAATATTAGAGCTACTATTGGAGCTATGGCTGTCCTGCCTTTCCCTGAGGCACTATGGATGGGGAGGCAGGAGATGGATGGATTCTTGGTAAAATCAAGAGAAGGCTAGAAGACAAGCATGCCCTGAAGAGCCACTCTGGAGGGCAGGAGAAGTAAAGGGCATTTTTAGGCTCCAATCTTCACTCAAGCTCTGAGATTTAAAATGTTTCTCCATATTCCTCTGAGGTTTGTGGATATGGGAAAATGATGTTGACTCCTAGAACTTCCTAATGCCTTTAGAATCACAAAGAAGGGATAATCTCCAATTTTATAAGGCCACTTTATTGAAAAGATTGGGTCAGGGTGGGTTCTATAGTTAGCATCGTCTAAATTTTGTTATCTCAGTTATATTAGTAAGATAGCCTATTAGTCATTTTATAAAAATCACACACACAAAGAATCACATATATATATGTATATATATATATATGTGTGTGTGTATATATATACATATATATTTTTTTTTTTACCTGAAAGCAACTGTGCCATTTTAATATGTATCCCTTAATGGGATCTAGAATTAACCTACCACTTACTTTCAGACTTTGTAATTGTGCTATATGCGGGGAGGGTATGTATGCATACTTTAGAGTAATATAAAATTAAAGGGGAAAGATGTGAATTCATAAACATGTTGTGGAATTAACATACAGCTGACTTTCAGATGTCATAATTTATTTTGGAGCAATACAAATTGGAGGGAACAACAACAAAATGACTGGGTCAAAGAACTGACTAAAGCAGTAAACTTCAGCCCAAAACAATAAACCTCTGCATAGAAAAACTTTAAAAAGACTGAAAAAAAATGCAAGACATGTATGGCAAAATGCATGAACTTGGGTTGGGTGAGGGCATGGAAAGAGGAATGAGTCTAAGTTGGACTGAGAAATGTTGTATGAATTGCACAAAACTTCAACAAAAATGTAAAAACACCCACATTTGTCATACTAAATACAAATATTCATTATCCAACATCATTTAATCATATTAAAGAGATGTCTTCTTACATATGGTCTTCACTAATTATACATAAACTTATGTTCTAAAGAATAAAAGTAAAGCATCTTCAATTATACATATTGCAACTATACTTGTTCGTGTGGATGGAAATTAATAAGGATAACTTAGGAATTGGAGCATTACAGACATTTACTTTAACATGAAAGACAACAGTTATTATTATATAGTCTGGGATTAATGGAACTCTATATTTATGGAAAAGCTCTTTGTGTGTTACTTCAACATATGATTTGTTTTTTTGTCTTTAAGGGTGTGATGCTAGATAGGTTAACCAGGCTCCAGTGGATGAACACAGACCGAAGGACATTTGGGGACACAAAATTGGAGCAACAGGCCTTAATATGAGAGAATACATGAAAACCATCTGGGGCTGCTATAAGAGGGGTGCAGATAGGGGAGAATATGATAAAAATATTGTGCGGGATTCATAAAAATTAAATAAAAATGGAATAATAGTTGCTGTAAGGTAGAAATAACTAGTAAGAAATGTGAAATGTTTAGTAAAAAGGGATCAAAAAGATAAGCTTCCCTTGGTTGAGCTAGCACAAACAGAAGCAGGAAGAGACTGCAGTGTGTGCTGTTTTGTTACATGCCATCCTCTTCCTCTTCTATATATTGTTTCTGATTTTGGGTGTGGGGTTTCGGACCATTTATCTCCATGTAGTCCAGGTTGGCCTCAAGCTATCTATGTATCTTAGGCTGGTCTTAAACTCATAGCAAACATCCTGCTCAGCATCCCAGAGTACTGGAATAATCCCTTTTTATTTTGCCCACCAATTTCCTCTATGCACTTAGATGTCTTGCATTTGCTTTTATCATTTAGAGTATCCTAAAGAAATTATTCATCTCTGAATTGGAACTCCTCTTGTTCGTAGTGAGATCAGACTTTCTCTATGAAACAATCAGGGTTTATGAGCCAATTCACAGATGCAAACACTGAGGCACAGGTCGGAGACAGCCTGGGTTGAGAATGTTAGCCAGTTAAAATGCATCCAGGCTTTTGACACTTATCAACAGGCAAAAGTTTCCTGCAACATAATTAGATGTAAGTAGTATATAGAATATTCAATACAAAAGTTAAATAATGTAAAGCGAAGAGTTGTACTGATTTTTTTCATGGGTGTTATTTAATAACACCCATGAAAATTTCAAATATTTTCAAAAAGATTACTTTAAAAAATTGAATCCATTTAAAATTGTGTCTTACTATTATCTAGGTCACTTACATCTGTGAATAGAAGCATGCTAAAATTTTTTCCTGATTCAGTGTACTGCTAATCAATATTCTCCCTGTATCCTTAGTTTCTGATGTCTTTCTTGTCTCCTATTTCTTTTCGGCGTTCTCTTTTATTCAGGACTGTTATCTCCCCCTCTTATTTTTTTTCTTCAGTCTCTTCTCTCCTGTGTGGTTCCTGGGTATTGATCTAGCTGTTCCCAAGTCTATAGTAGATTTACCAGATAGGAATAAAGAGTGGATATAAATAAGAATAAAGTGTGTTCTGAGAATGGGCATGAGCGTCAACTGTGGATGTGTAGCCAACCCAGGGTGTCAGCACACTGGGTATAAATTGTGGTGGATGGCGCCCAGTAGGCAAGGTGGCAAAGCTTGAGCTCAGGTTATAGACAAGACAGCCAATTGTTCAAGGCATCATTTTCAAGAAGGAAGCTGAAATTCTACTGAAATTAAATAGGGATTTTCGAGCCAAGTTTCCACACATAACATCTTACATAACCAGAAATATGTAAATTGACCACACTTCTGCCAAAGTAGACAGTGCCCTTAAACGAAAAGGAAAAGAATAAAACAAAAGCCTCCTCACTGCTGATACATAGGCTAAACTAAAAAAATTAAAAAGAAAACTCAAGACTTTATTGTGGTAAAATTCCTTAATGTGAGAACTGGCCTTTTGTCAGTTTTAATCTTACTTGCAGTAACATGAAGCACAAGATGCACTGTAGAGCAGCTCTCTGAACTTACCTTGCATAACAAATTTTATCAGCATTTCCTCATTTCCCTCCCTGACTAAGTCCCCAGAAACCAACACTCAACTTTCTGCTCTTCTCAGTTGAAATTGGATACCTCATAAAAATAGAATCATGCAAGTTTGCCTTCCATAGGTGCCTTATTTCTCTTAACCTCATGTCCTCAAAATTCATGCACATTGCCACATATCACAGAATATCCTTTTTGAAGTGTGAGTAGATTCTGCCATATGTGGATGTACCACTCTTTATCCATTAATTTTCTCATAGACATTGAAGTTATTTTCACATCTTGGCTATTATAAACACCACTGCAGTGAGCATAGGACTGTCTCTTCATAATCTTGATTTTACATCTTTTTTTTTTATTGATGCTTTGTGTATTTCATACATCATTTTCCAACTCAGTTCAGGCATATATCCCCTTCCCTTCCCCCCACCCCACCCCTACCCATCCCAGGTCATGCATTCTGCCATAACTTTTCTGCATCTTTCTCTGCTTTTTTGTTTTGTTTTGTTTTCATTTTTTTTTTACAATAAGTGATAATCGTGATCAAGCATCCTTCATGTAAACCAATTGTGAGCAGTTGTGCCCAAACCCACACAGCTCATGGGTCCCACCATCCAGCTGGGGGGGGGGCTTGTATGTTCAATCAAGTTGATTCAAATGAGTGTCCAGCTATCATGTTGTAGTTTCACCATCACCCAAATCGCAGCCGAAGACTTGTCATATTTAACAGCGAAAATGTAATTCATGGATTAACATACCATCCAAACATCTGTGTCTATACCAAAGTAACCTACCATAACAATTAGTACTGTTTAAATACCTATATATCTAATTGCAAGTGCTTCATTAGTGGATGAAAGGCTATATATATACTGTTTAAATACCTGTATATCTAATTGCATGTGCTTCATTAGTAGGATCAAAAGGTTATGCCTGGACAAGCTGGCAGCCCATGAAGGAAAACAGCCGGAATTGACTAGAGACCAAGACAACAGCTCCAGAAAGTAGACTGTTTTGTTCTCATCCACCTGTGCCCCTTTTCTAAGCCTAGGGATTTTACATCTTTGTAAACTGCTTGTAGTTGCTACACAATTCAGAAGTTATGTAATCTGTTTGGTCTCTGATCTTGAAAGACTTCTGATTAACTGTAGTTTATTTGGAAGGGATGCTCTTCATAAAATGAAATCATGTCTAAATTTTATTCCTCTAATATGCCTCCCAGAGGACACGCTTCCTGCAAATGTTTTCCTACATTTATTTTCTAATTTCCTATTGTGCACTGCAACACCATGTGTGAAGGTTGGAAGGTAACTTGTGGAAGTCGTGCTCTCCTTCCACGTGTTGGTTTCAGGCAGTCAAAGTCTTATTGTCAGGACTGGACAAAACACCTTTAACTGCTGAGCCATCTTCCCAGCCCCAGGAAGCCATTCTTGTACATACATTTGCAAAAGAAAACTAAGAAAAAGACCAATAAGTACAGAAAAGCAGAAAGAAAAGTTTTGTAAATTTTTTCCCCACGGACAAATTTCACTTGCAAATGGACATGAATTTCAAGAAGTTGAATTTGTTTTCATCACTGTTTTGTCATGAAAAAGTCAATCTTCCTTTATACCCACTAAGAGTGTGAATAAACCTTTAAAGAGTATAATTTTAAAAGATAATATGGTGTAAACTCTCCAAGATGCCCAGGTGTATTTGTCAAACTATGAGTGAAACAGGTGTAGCTTGTATGAGCTTGTGGGTGCATGTAGGGCTGGCGTCCCTGATTGCTGTGCCTTCTTTGCTATGGTAGGGAATGGCGTCCCTGATTGCTGTGCCTTCTTTGCTATGGTAGGGAATGGATTTATGAAGGTGCACAAGGAATGAATTTTTATGTTTTAAATCTTCTTATCATTTGTTCTTGAAATGGTCTTGATAAGTAACCCAGGCCAGCCAGAGCCTCCATTATAATATATATATAAATATATTTTATATATAATATCCTAGGCTGGCCCTTGAACTTGGGACCTCCTGCTCTCCTGACTAAGTGCTAAGTACACTGTTTTCCTATTTTGTATACTACAGATTTTGAAAAGTTAGAAAAAACATATAGAGGAAAGAATGGGATGTGAGATGTGAAATGAAGACACGACTGTTTTTAGAAGAAGGAATTGTTTGCAGCCTACCACACAAACAATTTGTGCTGTACCACGCCCTAAGTTGGCGCCGACTTCCTGAGTCGCTAGAACAACAACATGCCACTCCCCGCCGTTGCCTTTGCATTGGACAAACTGCGCATGACTACTACTCTCTGAGCCCGCGCCTTGAGCATGCTAATGAGGCATCAGGGCACTGCACCAATCCAGAGCATACACGAGCCCTCTAGACTGCTATATAAGCAGTGCTTCTGCCCCATTTCGGGGTCCTTCTCACAAAAGAGCTGTACACAATAAATATTGCTGCAGAAGAATCCTGTTGTCCGCATGAAGTTCTTGCCGGCGAGACTACAGCGCGGGACAGGAAATCTATGAGATCTCTTCTTATCTTCACCTAAGAAAATAGAAGAGAAAGCTTGATAGGTTTCTGTAGTGGAACAGAAACAATAGGGCATTAAAGGGGGGGGTTTATTAGACTGGCTTCTATGAACAATATGTTTGAGATAATAACACATCGATGACTGTCTTCACAGTGGGAATGACGAGAACCTCATAGTTGCTCAGTCTAGGAGACTGGATCCCTTAGCAGTCCCAATCTGGTGCCAAAGACTTGGCAGACTCCTGGAGAGCCACTGGTCTTCAGTTCACATTGGAAAACTGAAGAATGTGGGTTCTTATATCAGTGAAGGACAGCAGCAGCGGGGTGGATGAATTCAACCAGCAAGACACAAAAGCAAGCAAGCAAAAAGCAAAAATCTTTCTCCTGGGATTTTCTATGTCTGGCTACCCACAATTAGGGTGGAGCTTCCATTTCGATTAATCTAATGATAGTTTCTTGTCATCTGTTGAAATAAAGTGTTGTTTTGGAAGAAGATGAAAATAAAATGGGGAATGTAGAAAAGTTCAGAATTCAAATTGGTCGTTTAAATAAAAATCTGGCATACAGTTTTAAGATGTGGGTGGTGTTCCAATGAATTTTAGTTATACTCTTAAGATTGACAGATTTTTTTCTAGATCTGTCAGTCCAGAAATATTTAATGAGTACTTACTAGTTGCTAGGTACTGTTTGAAGCAGTGAGTAAGCCAGAGTCATGCATCCAGATTACAATGGTCCAGACAGTCTGTGTTAAAATATGTGTGCATACATCTATGTGTATGTATGTATGTGTGTATGTTTGTGAATATGTGTGTATATATGTACATATGTGCGGGAGAGGAGGATTTCAGCACAGTGAATTTACTTGTGTAATTTGCAGCCAATTGTGTAAGAAATCCCACAAACCAGCATCCTTAACAAGCAATAGCAAGATCAAAAGACTGGGAAATGGAGATATTGGTAGAGGCTGCATTTAGAATGAAAGGAGATTAGATCACAAGGCGGGTGAGCTCCAGATTGTGCAGAATCTTGGAAGCCATTGTATTACGGTTACAATAAACTAACATTGGCAAGCTTAGTAAAAGGAGGAAAGAGTCAAATAATTTCGGAAAAGTGCTCTGCAGAGGACAGTGGAGGACAGGGGGTCTGTTAGGAAGTTAATGCAATCTTCTAGGTGGGATGTGAGGAAATGAAGACAGAGTGAGAACAGGTGAGACTGATCCATGGAGGATGCACACTCGGTGTAGCGCCAGGAAGAACTACTGGCCGGCTGGTGGTTGAGTGTGAGACACAAAAGCAAAAAGGAGAGTTCTCAAAGTTTTGGGGTGGAAATCCAGTGTCTTTACTGGGGAATATTTGAGGAAAATTGCCTTTCTGTAGGTAGAAATTATGCTGCTCTTGGGCTTTGTTGGAAGGTAGCAGGGATGACGGGCTGTTTCCGAATCAGCAGTCAAGTCTGGAGGTATATGTGGGAGGATCACCAACATGAATATTATTTACAGTCATTTAAGGGGGAAGATGTCAGGGGGATGACACTGAAAAAGGGAGGGCTCCTTAAGTAAATGCAGCAGTTAAACTGGTGGAGGAGCTGGCGATGAGAAGGAGGCTGCGCAGGACGTGTGAGAAGTCACATCTTAGGGAAATCTAAATTGGGGACCCTGCAGTAGATGATGGCTTTAAATTTTTTTAAATTTATTTTTACTTTATGTATATGAGTGTTATGTCTGCATGTATGCAAGTGCACCCATGTCCTGCAGTGCCCAGGAAGGACAGAAGAGGACGTCAGTTCCTTTGGAACTGGAGGTAGAGATGATAGTTAGCCACTCTGTGGTTTCTGGGAATCAAATCCCAGTCTTCTGCAAGAACAGCCACTGCCCATAACCACTGCACTGTCTCTCCAGCCTCCTACATGACTCTGACTCATTCTCCAGGATGCCATTTTCACTGTAGGCAAGTGCACCTCCTCAGANGAAAGGCTATATATTATACTGTTTAAATACCTGTATATCTAATTGCATGTGCTTCATTAGTAGGATCAAAAGGTTATGCCTGGACAAGCTGGCAGCCCATGAAGGAAAACAGCCGGAATTGACTAGAGACCAAGACAACAGCTCCAGAGAAAGTAGACTGTTTTGCTTCTCATCCACCTGTGCCCCTTTTCTAAGCCTAGGGATTTTACATCTTTGTAAACTGCTTGTAGTTGCTACAAATTCAGAAGTTATGTAATCTGTTTGGTCTCTGATCTTGAAAGACTTCTGATTAACTGTAGTTTATTTGGAAGGGATGCTCTTCATAAAATGAAATCATGTCTAAATTTTATTCCTCTAATATGCCTCCCAGAGGACACGCTTCCTGCAAATGTTTTCCTACATTTATTTTCTAATTCCTATGTGTGCACTGCAACACATGTGTGAAGGTTGGAAGGTAACTTGTGGAAGTCCGTGCTCTCCTTCCACTGTGTTGGTTTCAGGAGTCAAAGTCTTATTGTCAGGACTGGCAACAAGCACCTTTAACTGCTGAGCCATCTTCCCAGCCCCAGGAAGCATTCTTGTACATACATTTGCAAAAGAAAACTAAGAAAAAGACCAATAAGTACAGAAAAGCAGAAAGAAAAGTTTTGTAAATTTTTTCCCCAGGACATATTTCACTTAGCAAATGGACATGAATTCAGAAGTGAATTTGTTTTCATTCACTGTTTTTGTCATTGAAAAAGTCAATCTTCCTTTATCCCACTAAGAGTGTGAATAAACCTTTAAAGAGTATAATTTTAAAAGATAATATGGTGTAAACTCTCCAAGATGCCCAGGTGTATTTGTCAAACTATGAGTGAAACAGGTGTAGCTTGTATGAGCTTGTGGGTGCATGTAGGGCTGGCGTCCCTGATTGCTGTGCCTTCTTTGCTATGGTAGGGAATGGCGTCCCTGATTGCTGTGCCTTCTTTGCTATGGTAGGGAATGGATTTATGAGGGTGCACCATAGGAAAAGAATTTATAGTTTTATTCTTCTTATCATTGTTCTTGAAATGGTCTTGATAAGTAACNGCAGTCAAGTCTGGAGGTATATGTGGGAGGATCACCAACATGAATATTATTTACAGTCATTTAAGGGGGAAGATGTCAGGGGGATGACACTGAAAAAGGGAGGGCTCCTTAAGTAAATGCAGCAGTTAAACTGGTGGAGGAGCTGGCGATGAGAAGGAGGCTGCGCAGGACGTGTGAGAAGTCACATCTTAGGGAAATCTAAATTGGGGACCCTGCAGTAGATGATGGCTTTAAATTTTTTTAAATTTATTTTTACTTTATGTATATGAGTGTTATGTCTGCATGTATGCAAGTGCACCCATGTCCTGCAGTGCCCAGGAAGGACAGAAGAGGACGTCAGTTCCTTTGGAACTGGAGGTAGAGATGATAGTTAGCCACTCTGTGGTTTCTGGGACTCAAATCCCAGTCTTCTGCAAGAACAGCCACTGCCCATAACCACTGCACTGTCTCTCCAGCCTCCTACATGACTCTGACTCATTCTCCAGGATGCCATTTTCACTGTAGGCAAGTGCACCTCCTCAGAATCTTACTTGACTTGATTTTTCTTTTCTCTTTCTTTTCTTTCATTTCTTTTTTTTGAGATAGGGCTTCATATAGTCAAAGGCTGACCTTCAATTCCTAACCCTCCTTGCCTTCACCTGTTAAGTTCTGGGATTATGGGTATGCACCACCATGACTGGCTTAATTTAACCTCATAGGCTGTTGTCTAATTATTAACTTGTCCTTCAATGACTAGGAAACCGTATGCTCTATTTTCTCAAAGGGGTCTCAGATGATGCATTTTGGTGCTTCAATTTATGACTAAATGTGCCACATAAATTTTAGTTTTCCTCTGTGAAACTCTGTAAATCTGAAGTAGTAGAAGCAAAGACCTATCAATGAGAATAGAATCTGCTATGTACAATGCAGAATAGAGTCTGCCGTTTTAACTTGCAGGGCAGCTGAGTCCTGTGAGGTCTGTAGACATTTGGCAAAGTTCTGGGTACAAGTTGATAATGACAGGCCTAGTCATATGTAGTGAGGCTTATGGTTTCAAATAGCACCGTGGTACTGAAGGTTAGGGAGTAATCTTGCATTCATACTGCTTCTCCATAGGCTCAAACAATATCTGTCTCAGGAGGTACTGTGCACTGGCTTTGCTGTTCCTCAATACTTTTCTCATCATTTCACATATTGCATATGATAATGCGTGTTGCTGCTCCTTGAAATAAACATGTCAGACTATGATTTCTTTAGGGCACACAAGTATCTAGTACATGAGTGACTATTTTAGTTATTTTTCATTGCTATGATTAAAATCACTGACCAAATCCAACTTGGGGAGAAAATGGTTTATTCTATCTTATATCTTCTAGCTTACAGTTCATCTCTGACGGAAGTCAAAGCAGAAACTCAGGCCAGGAATCTGGAGCACAGACCATGGGGGTATGCTGCTTATAATAGCTTGCTCCTATGGCAGTGCTTAGCCTGCTTTCATATAAGACACAGTTGCCCAGGGATGACACTGCTCACCATGGGCTGGGCTCTTCCACATCATGCACCAATCAAGAAAATTCTTCACAGACATGGCCACAGGCCAATCCAAGGAAAGGAATTCCTCAATTGATGTTCCTTGCACCCAGATGTGTCAGGTTGACAACTGAAGCTATTCAGCACAGTGACCCATGCATAGTTTCAGTGTATCATAGCACACTATAGAGATTCCTTCATGAAAGAGACACACTCCTTGGGAGTCAGGTGAAATAGTCCCAAGACATTTACAAGATTTAGAAGAGGTAGCCACTGTGATATATGACTGAAAATACCTGCTTACAGAGAGTGGATTTCTAGATAGATGAAGACACAATTGGACTCAGTCCAGCCTTGGGTATATGCTAGTTTAAAAAGAAGGGTTTTCAAATTAGAATGAATTCGAGATTAATGAACAAAAACATATAGAAATTGTAAATCTCCTATAGAATTTGAAGATGTCATAATATTTCCAATGTCACTTTATTACAGAATAAATGATTTATGTTGGTTAAATTCTAGCTCTCCCAAGATAAGATAAACAGGCTAATTATAATTGGACTATAGTCTACAGCTTCCATTTGAGTTTATATTCGCAGCACTAGATTAAAAAGAAGCAATAAAAAAAGAGCAGATGTAAAGTGATTCCAACTGCAATCCCACCTAGTTCTAATAATGAATTTGTGGGCTAGAGTTGGTTTATTTTATATTGAATGATACAGGGACAGGGTTGCAAACATCTTGTTACTTGCTGTACTGCACTTTAAATTCTTTACAGTAAATATCAAGAAATGTTTATTAAATAATCCAGTAACAATCACTAAAGGACAATACTAATTTCAGTGAAGAAAACCTGATTGTGCTATTTGAGACAAGGTGGAATTAGAAAGTCAGGGTGGTAAATAATGATTAAAAGCAAGATGTTTTGAATTTGGACTTTAGGACTTAAATTTATAAAATGATTTAATTTTTAGATCGGGTTTGGAACATCTCTGCAATTCCAATACTTGACTGTTAGAATCTCTTGACATTATTTTTGCTCAGTGCAAAGCTCCTTACTAGCTATTCAGCAGAACAAACACCACGAGGTGCGAGATATTGGCCTTGAATAGAGCATGGGCTTATCACTGAGAGTTTCTGCTTTGTCTTCGCTCTGACCTACTTCCTTCACTGAAATGGTAGTGGCTTCTGTACATTCAGCTACCTGTCTGAATGGCCACGCTTGGTCTGCCCTTGGATCCCTGCCACTTACGTGCTCTGACACTACTTAAGAGACACGCGGCTTTTAGATTCAGCTTGTAATCATGACTAATACCCCTTTCTCCCAAATAAGTGTAACTCTTGACATTAGACTTATCCCAACATGATCATCCTAAAGTACTTTGCCATAATTAATTCATGGCTTAATGATATTTTATAGATTTTGCTTTAGTCTGGTCCTGGGCTAAACTTTTTCTTCTTTTCCTTGCTGTGCCCCATTGCCATCTAAGCCTTGGCCTTAACACTGATTTTGTCATTGTTTTGTCTGAGACTTCACTCAAATGATTGCCATCTAAGCCTTGGCCTTAACACTGATTTTGTCATTGTTTTGTCTGAGACTTCACTCAAATGATAGATTGAAGTTCTATAATTATATCCAATCTGGACTTTTATTTTTACCTTTTTCCTTTTTGGAGACAGGAGTTGAGTCTAGGACCTGATCATGCCAGACAAGAACTCTCTATTGAGGTATATACCCCAACCATTGGGTTTTTGAGACAGGTTTTTGCTATACGGATCATGTTGTCCCTGAATTTCCTTTGCAGGAAAAAGCTTGGTTTCAAGTTGACATCCTCCTGCCTCAAATTGAGATCTTCCTGCTTCAGTTTCCTGAATGTTGGGATTAAAGGTGTCTACTATCATACTTGGCTTCCAATCTGGACTTCTTGAAGATGATAATTTTATCTGAATTATAAAAAAAATCTATTTGTTATAGGAATATAGGGAATTGAAAGTTGAAATAAAATATAAATGTATCATCTCAGGAAAACAATGTTTTCCATCAGTGGCAAGTAGTGAAAAAATAAGTTTTAAGTCATAGAACTTTAGGTTTATTTTTTTACAGAAGTTTGTTTCATGTTTGCAGATGTAATAATAGAACACCAGAGATGTCAAAGAGTTCTTCTTTCCTATCTCTTTACAGAGTTCTGATACAAACTCACATCCATTCAGCTTTAGAACTTGCTGTTCAACCTGTTGAGGCTCACAACCCTTACTATGCAGTGTTTGATCCTCCATGTTCAACATGATATACCTTATAGTTTCAGGTCTTTTATTACTTTGTTCGCCAGAGTAGGAAGTTGGCTTGTTTGAGAATTTACCAGAGAATGGCAAATGTTGCCCTTACAGGAAATGCCAGGTGCCACAGAACACAGCGTTTTTCTTAAGTATGCTTTGTCTTTTCTACTTGAATCTCAGTTAATTTGATGCAGGCTTCAGGTTCAGCAAGATTGGGATTCTTGCCCAGATCCACCAATCATATGTGACTTGTAAGAAGCCACTTCAACTTTTAAAGCTCCTGTCACCCTATGTACAGTACAGAGGGAGATCAGCTTTCCGTTGGTGTTTTTGTGAGGATGAAATGACCTGGTTTTCAGCACACTGTCAGAGCATGAGCAGGAACTCATGAATGGAAGGCAGTGACACTACTCCACGCTCTTAGAGAACACTTGGCATAACACCTATCGATGCATTTTATTTTCTTTCTTCTTCCTGGGGTAAAGAAAACTTTATCAGATGAGGAATTTGATTCCTTAGGTAGAGCTATGGGATTTGGGGCCAGTATTATTAAATACCCAATGGGCTCTGCCAAGGATTATCATTATAAGAGAAGCAAAATAAGTCTTCTGTCTACCTAAGACATGATTAGAGATTTGTTACCAGCTTAAGGCAATGACTGTTCCTTTCATTAACTAAGATTATTCTATCTCTTCCTGTCTCTCCTCTGATATAAAATCCATATAGAATATACCACTCTTTATCAATTTTATTTTTAATGACTCTATCCATTAAGAGTTTCTTTAGGGGAACAGACTGCCATGAGTAGCATAAAAATAAGAAATTTCATTTGGTGATTCATCTTAAACAAATATGGGAATACCTGGGAGAATGGAGTTCCAGAAGAAAGGTCAAGGGCAAACTAGGCCCCTTCAGAGATAGGTGTATGAATGGCAAATCAAAACCTTCAAAGGAAGTAAAAAAGTCATGCACATCCAGTTGCCAAGATGAGTCCTTGAAGAGGAAGCCCATGGAAAGGCATATCCAGTGGGAAAGGCCAAGAGAGCATTGGATGGTAGACTCACAGCCAACTTAGACCATTGGCCAGTTTATACCAGCAAGGTCCAGAAAGGGAATGACAAGCTTGACCAGAAGTGGAGGAGAGTGTGGGAAGCTAACAGCAGGCTTCTCTGCCGTTTTCATCTCTTTAGATGAGCACAATTATTTTCTGGTAATGATGACAGCCGTTTTGCTTCCTTCTACAAATTCTATAGAGTTCTTTGCTTCAGACAGCTTTTAACTGAAACCACTGTCAAGATTGTAGAGGGCTAGAGATGTGGCACAATGGATAGGAGCACTGGCTGATCTTCCAGAGGATCCAAGTTGGGAGTTTGGCTCCCAGCACCAACATTGGGCAGCTCCATGTGATCTGACACTCTTCTGTCCTCAACTGGCATATGCACATATATGACATTCATACAGACACATAGACACACAAATAAAGGAAAAAGATTCTGGAAAATAGAAAATTCAGTTTCTCTAGTAGTAAGCCAGATAACGTCCCTTTAGAATGCCCCCAAGTCTGTGAATATGTTATCTTAAATGAAAAATGGAGTTTAGAACTTTTTGGGTATAATAAATCTTAAGAACCTAGAGTTAGGAAGACGATTCTAGAAATTGTATTTTCTTTGTAGTAAGCTGAATAATGTCCCCTTAAAATGCCCCAAGTCTGTGAATATGTTATCTTAAATGAAAAATGGAGTTTGGAACTTTTTGGGTATAATAAATCTTAAGAACCTAGAGTTAGGAAGACTATTCTAGAAATTGTATTTTCCTTTCAAAATGAAGAACCTTCCCAGCCTGAGGTCAGAGACTGACTATGGGGCATAAATAAGCAGATGAGGATGATGATGATAATGAAGAATTCTGGTTCTGAAAATAATAAAGGAGACCAGGAGCCCAAGAATCAGGCTGGCCTACAGAAGAGGGAGAACAAAAGAAAATGAAACAAAACAAAAAAAACAACCAAAAGCTTTTTAAGAATCTTTAGAAAGGAATTCAGCCCAGATGTTTTAATTTTAGCCCAATGATGGTTTTGCCAGGCTTTTAACATGACAACTCTAGAAACTAGATTTGTGTTGTTTCTAGCCACTGTGTTTATGGTAATTGGTTATAGCAGAAAGACAAAGTAGTATTCACGATCCTGATACCATGGGCAGAAAGGCTGCTGTGCCACTTGAACATGTATTCTGGGCTCACATGTATAGGGCAGAGAACATATTTTCTAGAGCCTTCTCAGAACTGAAATTGGTGGTTCCTAAGATATATTGTCATCAAATTCTTTTCAAAGTGATAGTACTGTATTACAAAATCTATCACAGCTATTAAGGTTTGTTTGAATTTTGAATTGGGTTCATTGATTTATGGGTCAATCATGAGAATTTTTGACTCTATTACACAAGTACACCTTTTAATTCATTCACAGAGTCTACCTACTAAGATCACCAAGAGTTTTCAGGAAAATATTAATGTAATAACTTTATTTGTAGAGATCGTATGCTTTTTATTTTTGACATTTTATATTTAGCTTCTTTTATATGATTCTTAATAGGTCTGTTGTTTGCATTATTCAAATAATATTCAAATAATATTTATTTTTTATATTTCTTAGACTCTATTAACCTCAGAAAACATATTTAGGCAAATATTTCATTTTAAGAGTTTCTTCATACAAAATCATATCATTTGTGAACAATGACATTTTTTTCTGTTTAAATCTGGATAAATTTTATTTACTTTTCTTTCCTTACTAACTGATTAGGAATATTAGTATAATTGCTAATAAGTATAGAGTAGTGTTAGGTATGACCTTGGAAAGAATCTCAATATTTTTCCATTAGAGCTGAGATAGGGATATTTACCTATTATTTATAGGTATCTTTTATTAAAAATTTAAAAATATCATTTATCTATTTGTGGGGTGTGTGTGCATGTGTGTGTGTGTGTGTGTGTGTGTGTGTGTGTGACATGGTGTGTGTGGAGGTCAGAGGAAACTTGTTGGTGTTGCTTCTGTCCATCCACCATGAGGTCTTCAGAGATTGAACTTGGGTCATCAGCTTGGCAGCAAGGATGTTGACCTACTGACCCCTCTCTACAGCCCGTCATAAACATCCTAATAAGTTAGGAAGGTTCTCCATTTTCAGTTTATTAGGAGAGTAATGTTCTCAAAGTACATTTTATTTTTATAGCAGTTTTAGGATCACAGCAAACTTGAATAGAAAGTACAGTTCATATACACCCCCTGACACACACACACTTCTGGTAACTGTAACAACATACCATGAGCTGGGTTACTCAAACATTAAGAGAGTGTAGTAACATAGTTATTCCCTATGGTTTAAAAAGCTGAGAAGTCTAGGTTTTCACGTGGCACTTTATTCTTGTGTCCTCACAAAGTAAAGAGAGAGACAGAGACAGAGAGAAACAGACAGAGAGAAACAGACAGACAGAGGAGAGAACAGTGTGGTCTTTTCTTGTAAAGACACTACTTCCATCTTGATGAGGTCAGATATCCTCATCTAAATCACCCCCCAAGATCATCTCTAAGTCACCAGTGCACCAAGTTAAAGGCTTAAATTTTTAGCAGAGGCATAATTCAGCCCACAGTACTCTGCTTACAATCAGCATTCTGTAAGAGTGGGACATTTGTTATCAACTTGTATGGACATACCAGTATCAAAGACTTTTAAATACTATAATAAATGAATATGGAATGCTATCTACTACTTTTCCCTGCATCCATCTACAAGCAGTCTAACTTCACTTTTTTTAATGTGCTGATGTGTCAAATAACATTAGCTATTGTCTAATGTTAAATCAACCTTGCATTTCTGTGATAAATGAAATTAGTTCTGCTGTACTATATTTTAATTATTTGATTGTTCTCCTTCTGACAAAATTTTTTCTTAGCAATTGTATACAAATGTATTTGTGAGTTAAGATGAACTTAACTTTCCCTTGCAGCATTCTGCTTTACAGATTCATTATAATGATGAAGCATACCTCATACAGTGAAAAGAGCCATGTTCCATCAAATTTTAGTCTGTGTAGGATTTTTTATTTTATTTTATTGAAATGTTACAGGAAATTACATATACTTAAAACATTAAAACTTCATATGTTAAAAAATGTTAAAAACGTAATAAGTTACATAATGGTAAAATCCAAAGAAACAGGAAAACAAAATGCTTCCATTTGGTCCCACACATAAAGACAGTGACACAGATGAGCTGACTACTGATTACCTTTTTTTTTTTTTTTTACCACTCAGCTTGCATTCTTTCCCTCTACTCTCCTGAGAGAACAATCATCAATGGCAGTAAAGCAACACCATGTGTAGGAATTTTTGTGAGATAGAAATTACTTGTCTTTAAATGTTCAACAGAACAAGGTTTGAAAGAGTTTGCCCAAGGAGTAAAGCAAATATTCTAGGTAACTTTTATCTTTAAAAATATGTTTATCTATAATTTCAAAGCTTGGCTTAAGTTATAATTTTTTATAATCAGAATTAGAAAAATGTTTTATTTTTATTGTGATTTCTTCTTTGATCTATTAGTTACTTATTTCCTAATGTTATAAATATGCATATCTTCTAGTTCTGTTTTAGCTTCACTGAAGCTAAATATTGCAGCTCTTTGGAATTTCTAAAGATTTGTATTGCGGCCAAGTATACATCCACAGTCTGTTTAGATGTACTGCTGCATGGGTCTAAGGGTCGATTAACTTTTAGAGCAGTATATGCAGCTGATAGTTCCTGATAAAGCCACCTATGATGAACTTCTAGGGCTATCTTACAGTCTTGTCAATTTTACCACACCAAAGCTCAAGGTTTGAGGTCACTCAGACAGTCCTGTGGCATGTTTGTGAAAAGCCATCTGAAGTATTTTTTTGATGGTAATCTTGGGTATATACAGTAAACTTTCAAGATATTAAGCTATATAAGCATGTAAAAGATCAGGGTGAATAAAAGAATAAGAGTCCTGGATGCATGAAACAGTTTTCTGTGGGCTAGTGCAGAAGAGAGTTGCATATAATTGCCATATCTGGAGCACCCTGTACATCTAAAAATTATATTATTCCAAAGCACTTACAGTTATGAACCTCACCCAAAGCATATCTGCCATCTGAAAACACTTTTCCCTGTTCCCTCTATCTGGAAGGCTCAAATAAAGCTAGTTTCAGGAACTGTGCAGATTTGGCTTCTAGAAAGGGATGGAATTGAACATGACTGAGTATGTTGGATAACATGTGTGAGTTCATAACCTCCTTTAGTTTCTAAATATAAGAGATTTTTACAGAAGAAAAATTTTACCTTTGAGTGATGTATGAGTAGGCCAAATAATCATGAAATCAAATGGATACTTTAAAACCAAGTCAGGAGAGACCTGAGATAACTTTGCTACAGCCATTGCACATAATCAAGGAGGGCAAGATTTGGCTCTGGGACCAATGGTCCCAGTGAAGGTCTCCGGAGCTAGCATCCTAAATGTAATCTTTCATGTCTAAATGGAAGGAAATGTTTACAGTAATTGAGGGGCCAAGTTAGGGAGCTTTCAAGGGTGGTTCTTTTAGTTATACCCAGCAGTCCACCCAAGGAAAATGCTGAGGTATGTCAGCCATTCTCACATCAGAAAAGCCAGACATCCAATATCTACAGCATCCTGTGAGACCAAGAAATCTCTTTTAGTAATTAGCCAGATGAATTCACAAATAGATTCCAGACTATGAGATGAAAGAGACTTTCCATCCTGTCTGATGCAATAGACTAGATAATGCACTTAGGTTTGATAAAGTTGGAGTTTATACTTAGATACTTTGTGTTTTATGGTAATGCTATTCCCATATGAAGGAAGTTAATTCCATAAGATGCTCAGTGAATATTATAATCATCAACACACTTATAAGAGCAGATTCCTGGAAATCAAATGTCTCTAAGTTTGACTAAGCATTTATAAGGTATAAGAGTGTTGTTCTGTAAATCTTGGAGCCTAATTATTCAACTTTGTGGTTGATTTTGCAAGTCAGTGAAAATAGGAGCTATAAGTCAGGTATGGTTTATAACAGAACACTAAATGCAGACTTAAAGCTGTAACTAGTTGTGTCGATCAGTGATATAATGGTGTTGGGATTGGAGACCATAAGGAAGAAGAGAAGCAAATTCTTTAAGTGATTTTTAAAAGTTGTACAAGCAATAGCTATACTAGTTTGTCTTATTGATGAACATAACAGGTTACAGAGGACCTGTTGATTTGTTTCAGAAGGCACATAGACACAAATGACCACAGTTTGCTCTTTGCAGTGAATCCTGGGATAATATCACTAAGTACTCAGCAAGATCAATTGAGGCCATTATAGGTTTGGCCTCACTTGTATGTCCCAGATTTGAATGACTTTCAGTGCAGAAGCTACTGGAAACATATTTAGAACTTAAGATGTCAATATATGAAGTTCCAAGTAGTAAACTGTCTATATTTATTGAACTACAGCCTGGACTGTTTGCCAAGAAAGTGGTTGTCTGATCCAAATTTAGTAAGGGAACCCATTTTGAAAACTAAATTTTGTCCTACCAGAGTCATTGGAGTGAAATTTGTTCAGCAGGGAGATATCAACAGAGATATCCCAGGGAGACAGGAAGGAGATGAAATGAAAAATTTCAGTGGCATTTGGGTCCTATCTGATATGTTTTCATTATTCTAAAGAGGAATAATCAAAATGTCCTAGAGTTAA
This sequence comes from Rhizomys pruinosus, assembly GCA_009823505.1. Lineage (NCBI taxonomy): Eukaryota > Metazoa > Chordata > Mammalia > Rodentia > Spalacidae > Rhizomys > Rhizomys pruinosus. The sequence continues at coordinate 2,043,465 of VZQC01002755.1, forward strand.
CTAGAAATAGAATATATTACTTTAACCAAGTGCATGGAAATTTCCTTCTTGCTTTTAGGAAAGGAAATTTTGAGCAGAACAGAGATGTAAATTCTATTAATCTCTTACAGGAATGTGTACTTGCCCTATAGACTGAAGAGATAATAGTATGGCTCTAAATTTTGCCATTTTGGTGTCAAATTGTCTTTTATTTTTCTTTTCAGATAGTAATAAGAAAGATTAATTTGTTATCTTCTGTGTTCTCCTAAATCGATCAGCTCAGTTTTCAGGCTATCAAGGAAGAAGATAGATCAATGTTCTCTATTGACTCCAACATGAAGTATGACCATAGGCTCTAAAGTCTGGGTATCTTTGTTTTGATTCGTTTTGATTGGAAAGACATCAAGGAGGGAGGGAGGGAGGGAGGGAGGGAGAGAGAGATGCTTCTATTACCTTAGACTTTTCAGTGATCATTTTGTGACTAAATTGTTATGAAAAGAGGACTTGGATGTTCTGCTCTACCACTCTCCACCTTATTCCCTGGAAATAGGGTCTCTCGCTTAACCCAGACCCTGTTTTGTTTATTTAGACTGGCTTGCCTGAGACTCCCAGGGACCTTCCCCATAGTGAGTGCTGGGGTTCTCTGCTGGGGTTATAAGCGTTTGTAGTTACATCTGAATTTTTTTTTTTTTTACATGGGTACTGGGGGTCTAAACTCAGGTCTTCATGCTTGCACAGCTAACTCCCAAGCCATCTTCCCCAGGCCCCATTTGTATTGTTAGAATAATTTTGTAATCAATTTATTTATTTATTTATTTATTTATTTATTTATTTATTTATTTTAAACCGGATCTTTGTTACTATGGGTCTTAAGAGGAATTTAGGACAGTTTTGAGCAGAACATTGATTTTATGTCCTTGGGGAATATTCTTCTGTTACACAAAATTGGCAACATAATGCAAGGTAGATTCTCATATCTTTGTTGAATTCTTATTTTTCAGTGTGAATAAAATGGATTTAGCAGAGCTGAACTTGATGAATGTTAGGAGTCACAGTTTTAATGAAATTTGGGTGATATTCTTTCCTAGCTACATTAGAACACATTGAGATGAATTACTGCACAGTGAGATGGTTACATTTGGAAAGAGGCAGGGGGGCCAGCGAGGATACAAGAAGGGAGAAGAGCTAGCGAGAAGGGGTAAGCACTGTTTGGTGGGCCACAAGGGGAGGCATTTCTGGGATGAGTCAGGGTTTTATATCCTCTGCTTTTATTATCCTTTTTCTAAGGAAAAATTATTTTTTAAATCTTTTAAAAGTATCTCATATTTTTTTAAACATTCTAGCAATTGACTATTTGAAGTTTTTGAGTCTTTTGATTTTAAGGCATCCTGCAGTGGATTATCATATTCATATTTCAAGTTCCCTGTAGTGTCCTTGAAGTTCTATAATATTGTTGGTAAAATGTGGCCAATGCATCAAATATTTATGCTATTTGGCCTCATGACATTTATTCATGTAGGAAAGTGGGCAGCAACTCAGGAGTTCATTGGCTTCGGGTTGTCCATTCTCAGATAACAATACACAAGAGACAAACATTCAGGCACAAGTCTCCCTCATTCACGAGAACGCTGTGTGGTGAAACAAATCAAGATCTAATAAAAATAACACCAAGGACAATTAAGATGAAGCATAAAATCCTTCAGCTGTGTGGGCATGGAAAGAAAACGAGGCCTGTGTTAGGTGTGGGGTGGCCTCATCCAGGCAGTCACTGGATCTCAGAGGGGCAGAACGGAAACACACACAACTGTTCAGTCTGTGAACCTCAGACTCATTGAAATGTTCTTTTCCACAGAACTTTTTAATAATAGCCTGCCCCTTAGGATAATCAGAGTGCTTTTAAAAATACCTGCCTCAAAAAGACTGAAAAACCTCCAAAAAACCCAAAACAAAAAACAAACAACAAAAAAAACCCCCAAACTACTGATGCTAGCCAGGTGTGGTGGCATACACCTTTAATCCTAGCTGGTGGATCTCTGTGAGATGGAGACCAGCCTGGTCTACATAGCAAGTTCCAGGCCAGCTGGGACAACAGGGAGAACCTGTCTAAAAAAACCAAAACAAAACAAATCAATGCTAAGCACCACCCTCACTCCAAGGATGACTCATTTAGAACCAGCTTTTCTTGTTGTTTGAGACAGGGTGTCAACGTGTTACCCTAGCAGCCTTAGAAATCCCTACTTAGACAAGGCTGGCCTGGAATTTACAGAGATATCTTTGGGGTTCTGCCTCCTGAATGGTGGGATTAAAGGTGTCCATTATCAGGCCTTGCTAGAAGCAATATTTTTTTATTTAAAAATATTTTTTTTTCATTTTTAAACAATAAGTAATAATTTATGAGTACAAACATCCTTCATGTAAAACCAATTTGCAAGCAGTTGTGCCTAAACCCACACAGCCCAAGGGTCCCACCATCCAGCTGGGGGCTTGTATGTTCAATCAAGCTGATCAAATAAGTGTAATTTCACCATTCACTCCAATCACAGCCCTTACATTCTACCACGCCCCCTCTTCTGCAGATTGTTCCCTAGGCTTAGAAAAGGGGCACAGGTGGACAAGAAGCAAAACAGTCTACTTTCTCTGGAGCTGTCGTTTTGGACTCTGGTCAATTCTGGGTGTTTCCTTTCATGAACTGACAGTTTGTCCAGGAGTAGCCTTTCAGTCCTACTAATGAAGCACAGACATTTAGATATATAGGTATTTAAACAGTACTAATTGTTATGGTAGGTTACTTTGGTATAGACACAGATATTTGGATGGTATGTTAATTTATGAATTACATTTTTTCCTGTAAAATGTGACAGGGTCTTACTGTGGCTTATAACATCTCCTAACCACTAGAGGATGTAAGCTTGTGGCATCAGCCATGGGTTATTCCTCCAAGGAGAGAGCTAATAGCCAATTAGATTTTGGATACACAGACATATGGCTGCCACTGCTGCACAGTATTTCCAGGCAGGTGAGGTGTAGCTGGTGCTGACGGAGGAGTCTTGCTTGACTCAAGGAAACCTATATCTGCTTTATTGGTTTAGTGGCCTTTGGTAACACTCTCTGGTATTCTAGAGACCAACTGTACACTTGCAAGTGTGGTCTCAATACATCTTTCTCATGCTTACATCAGGTCTTCAACAGCAGGGCCTTATTGCTTCTCTTCTTGCAGGTATCCCAGTTTACAGGCAAGAAGCCTTTACCTTTTGCGGGGGCTTGGCTCCCCTGGCCAACATCTCCTTGGTAGAATAATCCATTGCTGATATCAGAGCTCGCCTGTGTTAATATATTTTGCTTAAATGCACAGTTTAAGGAGACTTTAGTATTATATTTGGTTCTGAATAGAGAATAATCCTTTTCACAATTCCTATGTCAATTAGTCAATTAAAGAAGGCAGTTTTACCAGTTTTATAAGAGATTACCTCTATGACAGTTGGCTCCAATTAACAGTTAAAGAACGACCTCATCATCATCATATTCCTCCTTGTTCTTTGAAGGAGAGGTAAGAAAATCTCTCCTATTAAAACTTTGTGGCACCTAGAAGGTGAGTTTCATTAGGACTCATTATAAATAGTTGTTACAAGTAGGATCCACAGAGGGATTTGATGCCTGTAGCAGTCTGATGCTTTTCTTCCTTTCAATGTTCAGAGAGGCCAACCTTTCTGCTGGCACTTCCTGGTACATTCTACACAATGCAAAGCTGTGTCTTTTCTTTCTCAGCTGTTAAGTTGGTGATGTTTTGACCTGGGGGAACCTACAAGTCTTTTCCCGTAATTAGTTTTAAGATTTGAATTGCAAAGTTTTTGACAAAAAAGGTTTCACATATTTATCTGTATCCCCCCCTTTTATTTTAGGTTTTTGTTTTTTTTGACCCATGAGTCTCAAAAAGGCATTTGTAGTACACGTACCTACAGGCAGGAATCAAGGCGCAGATTTCATCAAATTCACCCAAGCTATTTTGGGTGACTATATGACTTTAACTTGGGAAGCAAACTTAATTTCTTAAGTGAAATAATCCTACAGGTAAAAGAGAATGCTACAAGATGATACTGTACAACAGAAAAATTATAGAGAACATTTGTACGTGCCAATCCCAAAGTTATTGTTATACATATTTTAAGTAAAACAAATGTGGATGACAGCAATTTATATTTCCAATTGACTAAGGTGTATTACCATTTTTATCAGAACCTTTAAACCAATGTTGTTTAATATACACATAATTACTTTTACTAAGTCCTAAAACACCATGTAACCTGTAGGCAGAGTCTGAGCAAAATTGGATACTTGTTGAACTCACATCAATTAAATATACATTAATCGAATATAAACCCAGTGTCCCTTCCTGCCCCTCCCACCCCTCCGATTCACCATTTCAGTCAATTTTCTGATGCAGTCTTCTGTTGTTTGGCTTTTAATATGCATCCCTCTCCACAAGAAATATTTACAACTGGGTTATTGGTGCTAGTATTCGCAGATGAGGGATACCATTTGTCGTTTGTTTTTCTGGGACTGTGTTACTTCACTTAATATAATATCTTCTAGCTCCATCCGTTTACCTGCAAAGTTCATGAAAATCAGACCAGAGATCAATGAAATAAAAAAAAAGAAAACCATACAAAAATCAATGAATCCAAAAGTTGGTTCTTTGAGAGAATAAACAAGATAGACGACCTCTAGCCCAGTTACCAAAAGAAAGAAGGAGCAACTCCAAATCAATAGAATCTGTGATGAAAGGGGAAATATCACAACAGACAATGAAAAGATCCAGACAATAATACGGGAATACTTCAAGAACCTATATTCTACTAAGTTTGAAAACCTAGAAGAAATGGATGAATATCTAAAATCCTGGGAATGTCCATTCTACCCAAACTCGTGTACAGATTTAATGCAACCAATCAAAATCCCCAAGAGCTTCTTCACAGGCTTGGGAAAATTCTCAATTTCATTTGGAAAAAAAGACCCCAAAATAGCCAAAGCAACCTGAGCGAAAAGAGCAATACAGGGGGATAGCTATACCAGCAATTCAAACTATACTACAGGGCTGTAGTCATAAAAAACAGCTTGGTACTGGCAAAAAAACAGACCTGTTGACCAATGGAATAAAACTGAAGATCCAAACCTGAGCACATACAATTTCAGCCACCTCTATTTGACAAGGGGACCAAGAAGACACAATGGAGAAAAGACAACATCTTCAGTAAGTGGTGTTGGCAAAACTGGATCACCACCTGTAGAAGAATGATATTAAATCCTTACCTCTCGCCCTGTACAAAAGTCAATTCCAGATGGATCAAAGACCTCAATGTGAAACCCCAAACTCTGGAGGTGACAGACAAAAACTTGGCAGCAGACTGCAAGACATAGGTGTAGGAAAAGACTGTAAATCAGACAGCAGCTGCACCAGAAATAAGATTGACAATTGACAAATGGGACCTCATGAAACTCAAAAAGCTTCTGTACAATCAAAGAAACAATCAAAGAAGTGAAGAAAAACCCACAGAGTGGGAGGAACCTCACTGCAGATACATCTGACAAAGCATTAATTTCCAGATATACAAGCTACTCAAAAAACAAAGAAGAAAGAAACAAATTGAACCACTCAAAAGATGGAGCAAAGAACTGAAAGAGACTTCACAGAGGAGGAATTGAGGTTGGAGAAAATACTTAAAATGAAAAACAAAAAACAACAACCCCCCCCAAAAAAAGAGAAAGATGCAGGACAGTTATGGCAGAATACATGATTCGGGATGGGGTGGGGGGGGGGGGAAGGAAAAGGGAAATATGCCTGATCTGAATTGGAAAATGATGTACGAAATGCACAAAGCCATCAATAAAAAATTAAATAAAAAAAAACTGTTCATCTAGTCAACTAAATAATTAGGGAAATGCAACCACTCTAAGATAATCATCTCACTCTGATAAGACTGGCCGGATCAAGAAAAACAAATGATATCAAGTGCTAGAAGAGGTTGTGGGGAAAAGGGGAACACTCATCCATTGCTGGTGGGAATGTAAAACTTGTACAGCCACTATGGAAAGCAGTGTGGAGAACCCTTGGAAGACTCAAAATGACTTGCCATTTGACCCAGTCACACCACCCTGTCTGGGTATATACCCACAAGACTCATCTTACTGCAGAAATACATGCACAGCTATATTTATTGCAGCTCTGTTCACAGTAGCAAAAAGCTGGAACCAACCCAAATGCCCCTCAACTGATGAATGGATAGAGAAAATGTGGTACATGTACACAATGGAGTTCTATGCAGCGGTAAAGATAGAAGCAACATTTCTAAGATCTCCTAGAGTGATCCCAAGATGAGTCAGGCTCATAGTTCTCCATACTGCCCTGCAAAATCTCAAACAATGCCTTCCCAGAATAGAAAAAAAAATTATATTTTGGGCTTCCTGTTTTAAAATATATCTCCTTAGCCCCATCCCCACATCAGATGTTCCAATCTTTCGACGATTGATTTATCTTAGTGTAGTTCACCCGTGAAGTCTGTGAGAACAATGAAGAATTGGAGCTGGGAAGAACAAGAGTTGGGTGATGACTTTTCTAGAGCAAGCTGCAGGATTGTGAGCGTGCCCTTTGTAAATACTTCTTCCTGTCCTTTAGATCCTTAATCAAGATCAGGACCAGCTTCATTTTGTTCAGCTTTTGCTTTTTAGCACTGTAATAGAAATCTCTAGATACATACTTTGCTGATCAGTTTTGACCACATAAGCATGATGCTGTTAGTGTCCTTTAACAGTCTGATGATTGAATTGCTTTTTTAAGATTTTTGTTTTGTAGGAAGTACTTTCAAATGTTGACTGATTTTAATTCTGATAATTCAAGGTTTCAGGACAACAGAGGTAAATACAGGAGAACATATGCTGTTTTTAATCTTCTCTGGGGTCAGGAGCCATCCTCTTCCAGCATTGATGTCTCCCCCTTTGAAAATGAGATGTGTGTGGGGTTTGTCTGTGTACATGAGATTCAGTGTACAACACTCACCTCCAGGCTGTGAAGCAGGTACCAAATAAACACAATATGACCTACACAGTTTAGCATTTTTGGTTTTCAAGTTTTTTTTGTATTTTTCATTTCTCTCTCTTTCTCTTCCCTCCCTCCATCTTCCTTTCTTCATTTCTTCTCTCCCTCCCTTCCCTTCCCTTTCTTCCTTCCTTTCCTTCCTTCCTTCCTTCCTTCCTTCCTTCTGCCTTCCTTCTTCCTTTCCTTCCTTTCTTTTTTCTTTTTATCTTTTCTTTCTTTCTTATCTTCTCTTTCTTTCTTTCTTTCTTTTCTTTCTTTTCTTTCCTTCTTTCCTTCTTTGGAGAAAGGATTTCACTTAAGTAGCCCAGGTTGACTCCAAACTAGTGATCTTCTTGCCTCAGCTTCTTGAATGCCAAGGTTATAGGTATGTGTCACTATGTGCTGCTATATGTTCATGTATGTGGGTGCATGCATGTACATACATGTGTATGCGGAGGTTTGAACCTAACCTCTGGTATCTTCCTTTGAGATACAGTCTCATTGGCTTTGAGCTCACCAATTCAGCTAGATGGACTGGCCAATGAGCAGCAGAGGTCCTGCCGTGTCTGGATCCCTAGCATCAGGATTCCAGGTGTACATGTGGGTTCTGAGTATCAACACAGACCCTTATGCTTGTGAGACATTTTACTAGCTGAGATATCTCCCCAGCCTCTACATTTTTCATTTTAATACTGATTTTGCTATGTGTTAAATGACTTAATAATGATTTGTTCCCAAATAGTTCAAAGATCATGAATCTTTATATCTTCAAAAACAATAAAAATACTGATAAAATGATTGTTGTTATATAACCATTTAAGTAAGTTTATTAATTATTGCTCAAAATTTAGTAGAACTATGATTTTAAAAAAGAGTGTTTTAGTGTTAGACATGATTCTTTTAAAAATGAAGATACTGAGGTCTGGAGACACAGCTTCAGGAACACAGCACTTCTGGTAATTGCAAGGTTGGCCTTTGGAGTAAAATATTGAGATTTATAAGTCTTCCTCAGTCTTTCCTCCCTCCTTCTCTCCTTCCTTGTTTCCTTCTTTCTTCTATATTGTCTTCTGTTCAGTTTATGTCTGAGTTGTAGCTAACTAGATGTAGATGGCTAGATGTCCTGCTGAGATGTTTGCTGCGTGCCAGTTTTGCTAGGCCATCCTACCCATGACTGTACCTAACATTAATCTTGTATTGCCATTAATGCATTTTGAAGATATGGTTAACATGTAAGATCAGTTGATTTTAAATAAAGAGATTGCCCTCAATAATATGGACAGAACTAATTCAATCAGTTGGAGGTCTAAAGAGCAAAAATTCAATTTTCTAGAAGAAATTCCACCTCAAGACATCAGTGATGAACCCTGTCAAGTCCTACCAAACTGCCTTACAGATTTCAATCTCTAAAATTACAAGAGCTGATTCTTTTAAAGAAGTCTATTTCATTTATTAAAATTATTTTCTTTGTTTATATTATTTAAACAATGATTTATACATCATAATTATCATTTTCTTTATAGAGATTTGAATAAATTTGTCAATATGATGGTAGGGGGTTACTGTGTATTCAAATTCAAACACATTTTTTAAAGAATACAGAAAATATCTTGAGGCTTATTAATTTATTTATTTTTATTTTGTGTATATATGAGTGCTTTTGCCTACATATATGTAAGTACACTCGTATCATGCAAAATCCACAGAGGGCATTAGATCCCCTGGAACTGGAGTTACAGATGGTTATTAGCTTCCTTGTTGTGGCTGAGAATTGAACCCAAGTCCTCTGAAAGAGCAGCTAATGTTTTTAACTGCTGAGCCATTGCTTTACTCTGGAGGCTTATTTTTTGATAGAATATACAATGACTTATTAGTTGTGCTGACCAGATAAATAGCCTGAGAAGATTAAATGCATCATTTGCTAACGGGCAGTATTTATGTAGGATAGAGGTAAGCAAATCCTACTGAATTACTTGAGATACCAAGTTAAACATAAAGAATGTAGATATGACTTAAAATCAAAGACCTTAAAACCATAACCATAGCCCTTAAATAAATCTTGACCATATATATATGTATAATATATATATATACATATATATTAATCAATATCATATTTATAATTATATTATAATTATATAATATATATGTCTTTTTGAGACAGGGTCTCCCTGTAGCCCCAGCTGTCCTGGAATTCTCTCTGAAGACCAGGCTGGCCTTGAACTCACAAAGATCCGCCTGCCTCTGCCTCCCAAGTGATAGGATTAAGGCTTGTGCCACCATGCCCGGCTTGACCTCATATTTATGAGATGTTCTGAACCATGAATTTTTTTGGGGGGGAAGGGGAACTTGGTATCAGTTTTGTGGTATATTTTTTCTAAAAATGGTAAAATTCCAAGCTGTATTTGTGTAATGATATATGGCCTTACTAAGTCATTTATTGTCTTGATTATTTATTTTTCCTATAATTTATTAAATATGGCCAAATGAGAGGTTTTTATTGTTCTATTTTTTTATTTTTAAAACTAAAAAAAATCATTGAGAAATTCATGCATGAGTATTGTATTTACATTATTTCCAACTTTTCTCCCCCCTCCAAATCTTCCTACATTCCCTTCCTCCTGCTCAATATCCTGACTCCTTCTTTAATTACTATTGTAATACACACACACAGCTATAGACATGTATGTATCAACCTACTGTGTGCATCTAATGGTGCTGGTATATACATGTGTATATGTGTACAAGGCTGACTATTGGGATTAGGAGACTTATCAGGCAGCTCATTCCTTGAGAAAACTGATTCTTCCTCTCTCTCTCTCTCTCTCTCTCTCTCTCTCTCTGTTTCTTTTTCTATCAGCAGTCATTAATTACCTGTAGCTCTTTATCTAGAGGGGAGGTCTTGAGAGACTTCCCTCATCCATGCTGGTATATCAGCTCACAATGTCATTGTATAGGTCTTACTTAGGCAGCTGTATTTTTGAGATTTTACAGGTGCAGCTTCCTTGTTATGTCTGGAGACATTATTTAGCAGCATAACTAAGAATACCTTTAAAAGTGTTTGGCATCCCTTGCAATCAGTGAAATGCTAATTAAAACTTCCTTGAGATTTCATTTTACCCCCACTCAGAATGGCTAAGATCAAGAAAACTGAAAAATGTTGGCAAAGATGTAGAAAAAGGCAGTTGTCATTCACTGCTGGTGGGATTGAAAACCGGTACAAAACTATGGGAATTAGTGCTGAGAATACTAAAAAAAACTAAACATAAGTCTACCACATGACCCACTTATACTACTTCTTGGCATAAATCCAAAGTACTCCATAACCTACTCAGATATACTTGCTCAGTCATGTTCACTGAGACGCTTTTCACAGCAGCTGGGAAATGGAACTAACCTAGGTGTCCTTCAACTGATGAACAAACAATGAAAATGTGGCACATATACATAATGGTATACATATTGAGATTCTATTAGGCTATAGAAAAAAATGAAAATTGATTGCAAATGGATAGAACTGGAAAACACACTGAGTGAGGTAACCCAGGCAGACCTCTTATTTGTGGATTCCAGCTCCAAATCATTAGAAGTGAGTACATAGGCTCAGAAACCAGGAAAGAAGACTGAAACCACGGGGGGAGGTGCTACCAGGGGGGGAAACATCCTACTTTTCTACCATATATGTACAAATATACATCACTGTATGATGTATTGCTTAAATTCATTATTTCAATACACACAAAATGGAATGCTATTAGATATATGTTTTTACACCTTGATCATCTATCAATTTTTATTGATCTTTGTCATTTATATAGTTGGAGATTATTAATTTTTTCAAAGAATTGATTTATTTTTTGGGCTGGAGATATGGCCTAGCGGATAAGAGCACCAATGCTCTTGCAGAGGACCCGGGTTCGATCCCCAGCACCCACATGGCGCCTGAGAACCGTCTGTAACCCCAATTCCAGGAGAACTCCAGTTCCAGGGGAATCTGAGACTCTCTTCTGACTTCCGAGGCATTGCATGACACGGGTGCACAAACCTGCATGCAGACAGTACATTCAAACACATAAAATAAATAAATAAAATAGAAAAAGAATTGATTTATTTTTTTTTTTAATTTTTATTGATGGTTTGTGCATTTTATACATCATTTTCCAATTCAGATCAGGCATATTTCCCTTTCCCTTCCCCCCCACCCCCACCCCATCCCAGATCATGTATTCTGCCGTAACTGTCCTGCATCTTTCAGGTTTTGTTTTTTTTTTTCATTTTTTAGCTATAAGTGATAATCCATGAGTATAAGCATCCTTCGTGCAAAACCAATCTATAGACTGTTGTGCCCAAACCCCCACAGTCCCACCATTCAGTGGAGGTTGACAGGTTGTTTGTTCAATCAAGTTGATCAAATGAGTGTCCAGACTACATCGCTGTAGTTTCACCATTCACCCCAATCGCAGCCTTTACATTCTACCACGCCCCCTCTTCCGCAGATTGTTCCCTAGGCTTAGAAAAGGGGCACAGGTGGATGAGAAGTAAAACTGTCCTCTCTCTCTGGAGCTGTTGACTTGGATTCTGGTCAATTCTGGCTGTTTCCTTTCATGGGCTGACAGT
>VZQC01002755.1:2055710-2079143 GCA_009823505.1 Rhizomys pruinosus
TCCTCCTCCTCCTCCTCCTCCTCCTCCTCCTCCTCCTCCTCCTCCTCCTCCTTCTTCTTCTTCTTCTTCTTCTTCTTCTTCTTTTTTGGTATTTTTTGAGACAGGTTTTCTCTTTAGTCCCAGCTAGCCTGGAGCTCAGTATGGAGACCAGGCTGGCATTGAATTCACAGAGATCCGCCTGCCTCTGCCTCCAAGTGCTGGGATTAAAGGCGTGTGCCACCACGCCTGGCCCTTTTTTTTCTTCTTATATTTTTCCTTGGCTTTGTGACTGATAGTGAGTTTCACTAGATTCTAATAAGATTTAGGATTATTCTTTCATTTTCTCAATATATCTTTTGATGAGCATTTCTTCTTAATTTTAATACAGAAAAATTTAGACATTTTCACTAGATCATTCATGTAGAGTTTATGTACTATTTAAGATTTTTCCTCCTTTTTGATATCACATAGAAATTTTCTTCGTTGAGAGCTCAGAAATCAGGGCCTGCAGAAGACCACTAGAAACTCAATCAGGCAAAAACAGCATAGAATTAGGAAGATGAGCAACAGGTGTTAGCCAAAAACTTTGGCCACTGATTACTGTTGGATGAGGGAGAATTGACCTTCTTTAAAGAAGTGACTCTAGATGGGCTGACTAGACTCCAGTGGATGAACTTGCACTGAGGGGCATCTGGGTACAAAAGCTTGACCAGATAGGCCTCAACATATATGACAGGGTACATGAAATTTGGTGGGGCTATGGGAGTTCAGACAGGAGAGGACATATAAAGATGACTATGAAGTGCAAAAAAATCCAATGAAAATTATACACTGAAAAAATAAGTCAGGAGGAACACGGCCTCCTTACACTACCACTTTTCCCAGGGAGTCTTTTTAGAGAACATTCAAAGGTATCTCTTAAGTCTGGATGAATTCCACACTCGGGTTTCCAGGTCAGGACCATCTCAGCTGCCTTATTTGTCTGGGAGGGAGAAGAGGGAGTATGTGGCTCTATGCTTCTTCAGGTCATTAAAAACCAGGGGGAAAGGGACACTCTACCCCAGACCACAGTGAGGTGACTCCTTCTCCCCATCCCAGGATGAAACCCTTTGAAGAGAAGATCACCTGGAAGCTGAGTTTTCTCCCCCCCCCNCTCCTGAGTGCTAGGAAAAAGGCGTGTGCCACCACGCCTGGCTAATAAATTGTATTTTATGATACAGAGATTAAATAATAATTTCTTTCTTAGAAAAAAAAATTTGTGGTGTTAGGAATTGAACTCAGGGCCTCATACATGCTGAGTACATACTCTACCCCTGAGTACCAGCTCCGGCTCCCTGTCATTTCTTACAAATTTTTACCCAGTGGGAAAGTAGACAATGGATGTTAAAAAGATGTCAAGAAAGGGCAAATGCAAATATTCAAAGTCACATTAAAAGGTCTTCCGATTTTAAGCATCACGGAAATAGAAATTAAGGGAATTATATGTCATGTTATATTTATCAAAGAGAAGGAAATTAAGAACAGCAGCACCCACTGGTAGAGTACTTGCATATAATGGTGGTGGCAGGATGAACTGGTCCAGTCTGTTTGAAAAGCAAAGTAGTCACATCAGTTAGAATTAAATATGCCGGGCTGGAGAGACTGCTCAGTAGTTAAGCCAGCCATGGTGGTGCATGCCTTTAATCCGGGCATGGTGGTGCACACCTTTAATCCCAGAAAAAAAGAAAGAATTAAATATGCTAACATTTAATAAGATATTATAGGAGACATCGATGTTGGGACCTAGAAGATGCTAGCAAGGTGATTATTTAAAAATAAAGGCCGGGCTGGAAAGACAGCTCAGTAGTTAAAAGCACCAACTGCTCTTGCAGAGGACCCGGGTTCGATTCCTAGCACCCATATGGTGGCTAAGAACTGTCTTTAACTACATTTCCAGGGGAATCCTATGCCCTCTTCTCACCTCCGAGGCATTGCATGACACGGGTACACCAACCTACATGCAGACAGTACACTCACACACATAAAAAATAAGTAAAAGGGCTGGAGAGATGGCCTAGCGATTAAGAGCGCTGACCGCAAGAGCGCCGACCGCTCTTACAGAGGATACAGAGGACCCGGGTTGGATCCCCAGCACCCACATGGCAGCCGAGGACCGTCTGAAACTCCAATTCCAGGAGAACACCAGTTCCAGGGGAATCCGAGACCCTCTTCTGACCTCCGCGGCATTGCACGACACGGGTGCACACACTTGCATGAAGACAGTACATTCATACACATACAGAAATAAATAAAATTAATAAAAAACATTTTTAAATTCCTTTCTTCTGGAAGGCTCACACCTGCCTCCACCCTCACACTCTTGGTGGTTTATTGTGTTTTGACTTTTGTTAGTTTAACTTTGCATCACGAGTTTGTCTCCATGTCCTTTACACACAAGGAGTATATTCCTTCAGCAGAGTGGAGGGATGACTGGCACACTCCATGAGCAGCTCGGCGGTCTCTGCTTCGCCAGCACCTCATGTTGGATTCTGGGTAGTGGACAGGGCAACCAAATGTCTTTTCCATTTCAGTGGACTCATTCATGAAGATGAGGAAATGCTCATTTCTGCCTTAATGGAGTTTGACCTGGTGGTAATGGTCCTCCCTTTGCTGGACTTGGCCTTTCTGAAGGATTCCAGACACTCCTGCAGCTCCACCTTATCATCCACAGTGGGCGTCAATGCCTGTTTACACCAGAAAGGCTACCCTAGAAGTGGGAGCCCCTGTGTGAAGCTGACGCTTTTTTTTAGCATCATTATTCACAGGGGTTGGACTCAAGAAATCTGAGATGATCCTTTGTTACTAATGATTATGACCACTACATTTTCAAGGAACTGGAAGAGGGGACCACCACCTCTCTTTTGGGTCATACATCCTGCAGCAGGTGGTAGACCTTAAGTAAGAGCTGGCCACTGCCCTTGCAGTGTTGACAATGGTGAGGTCATTGCAGGGACTGCTCCCCATCACCAGATTGTTCCCCACTTCTGGATATGCTTCTGTGGGATGCTGCAGACCTTCCAGACCTATATAACCTTCCCCTGGTGCTGCACCATGATGGAGTCCTCACATGCCTCTGAGGCAATGTGTCATCCCCTTGGATGCCCAGGTCCTTTAGCATGAGGATTCCTGTAGCAATTCCATCACAGAGAGCAAGATTTCAGGTGGACTTACTGTTCTCAGGTACAAGTGGGTAAACCTTCCTGGGCTCAAGTTCTGGGTCATGGTTATTAATGAAGGGCATCCGGAGCTGTGAAGCCCAGTTGTCAGCTGCCACAGAGGCCCATGAGTGCCGTCATTGCCTGCATATGCAGCCGTTCCAGGGGTCTTCCTAAATGGCCGCTCGGGCTGCTCCTGGCTTCACCAAGAGATCTGTGCACTCAAGAATACTCAAAGTTGTACTTTTCTCTTAGAATTGATCATACTATATAATTATTGCTTGCAAATTTTGTTTATTCTATAATTGATAAAATATGTCTAACTATCCAAATTAAAATGGCTAAGTCAAATATAATTTTAGAAAACATATATAAAAAAAGAAAACATATATATTTGATAAAAGTTGCATCAATTCCTTTTTTTTTTTTTTTTTTGGTCTTTTCGAGACAGGGTCTCCCTGTAGCCCCAGCTGTCCTGGAACTCGCTCTGTAGACCAGGCTGGCCTTGAACTCACAAAGATCCACCTACCTCTACCTCCCAAGTGCTAGGATTAAAGGCATGTGCCACCACACCTGGCTACATCTATTGCTTCTCTACACAGATCTGTTCTTCACCAATTCCAAATTCACATAGTAAAAACCTAGACCCCAGTACCTGGGAATATGGCATTATTTGGAAATAGGATCCTTACAGATGTAATTAGTTTAGATGAGGGTCACATTAAATGACATATTAAGGGTGCCAGAATATAGCTGTTTCCTTACACAAAAGATATAGGTGGTTACAGAGACACACAGTAGAGCACTAAGGAAGGAGAAAGGCAAAAGTCAGGGTTACAGAATTGTCAGCAACGCATCAGGGAGAGGAAATGGGACAGACTCTGTCTCCCAGCCCTCAGAAAGAGCCAACCTTGCATGTGGACTTTTAGACTCCAGAACTTGGGGATGAGACATTTCTGTTTCTAAGCCCCTCAGTTCATAGGCCTTCATTACCTTAGCCCTTGAAACCTTTGACAATCTCAAATTCAACTTCCTTAACATTGTTTCTGTAGTTTTACAGGTCACATTGACTTTTATTTTAGAACTATTAATATCCTGATAAGTAAAGCAGCCCTCGTAATCATTTGCTTTACCACTCTCCTTACACTGTACCTTCTTTTGTTTTCAGGCATACTGGTTGCTTGCATTGCTTTATTAATAGAGTCAAAGGATAATTAACAATCTCATGCTCATCATTTTTCATGTAAGGAAACTTATTGGACAGGTCCACAAATGTTACAAATATGTGTTTGTAATTTTAAGAGACATTGCCAAGTCATTCTCCATAGACATGCAAGCAATTACTCTCTCATAGCAATAGAATTTAGCAACCATTTTCCTACAGTTCCCCTTTAAATTATATTATAAAATTTGAAATTGTGGCCACCAGTTAATTGAATAATAGAAACTCAGGGTAATTTTTGTTTTTCTCTGAACTAGAATCCCTGCTTTATTCCTGATGTCTTCCCCAATACTTTACCTCTGAAGCATTTTGCTTATTAAAAAAAAGAAGTTTCTAGGGGGCTAGAGTGGTTCAGTGGTTAAAGATCACTTACACTCTTGCAGTGGACCATGATTTGGTTCTCAGAAACCTCTTGTATGGCTCACAACAACTGGCAATTCCAGTTCTAGAGCATCCAGTGCCCTCTTCTGACCTCCATAGGGCCTCATAAGCCTCCATAAGTACCTGCATGCACATAGTGTGTATATATATATATATATAGAGAAAAGAAATAATTGAATCTATTAAAGTTAAGATTTGCCTATGTTTTGTTTGCACATTACAAGATAATGTGCAAACACTTTTGTTTAAGAAGTCAAGGCATGAGATGCTGATTGGGTGAGGAAGACCTGGCCTTCTTTAGGAAAAGGACTCCAGATAGGCTGACTAGAGCTCATGGGATGAACTGGCACTGAGGAGTGGGCTGGGAGAGTAGTTTGGTGCAATGGACCCTAGGACAAATGACAGAATGTGTGAACTCCTCCAGGAAGTGTTGGGGGGGGGGCTATGGGAGAGTGCCTAGGGAGAAGAGGGTATACAGGTGATTAAGAGTGATTGAAAAATTATGTATGAAATATAAAAAAGAATTGAAAAGAATAAAAAGGAAGTCAAAGCATGAATAAAGTACGTGATTTAGTCAGTATCAATGCATGAAGCTTGATTCTTTAGTTGTGACAAATGTACTGTGGTATGTGAAGAGGTTTAGTAGGGAAAGGGTAGGGATGTGAGAGAACTCTGAACAACCATGGAAACTTTTTCCTGCTCATCTAAATGTATTCTAAAATTGAAAATTTCTTAAAACTAAAGTCGTAGCAAAGATGGGGTTATAAAATAATGTCATTCAAATAAAAAAGAACAAATCAATTTTCCAGAAGACCCTAATTCTTGTGAGAACAGATGATAAAATATCTCCTTAATTATGGAGGAGGAGAGAGTGGAAAGACAATAAGATCCAGAGGTCTTGGAGGACTGAAGCAAAACAGTGTCGTCTTCTGGACCTGACAGGACCACTGCACACATGAACTCACAGCAGCTGAGATTTCCTGGATGAGATCTGCAGAAGATCAGGCAAGTCTGGATGGATCCATGGATTGGGCCTTTATCCATAGCTGAGGATCTATTAACAGTTGCTGGCTGCTGGTGAGGGAGACTCAGTCTTCTTTAAGGGTATGGACCTTAGTAAGTTGACCACGCACCAGTGGATGGCTCCATATCTATGAATATATGGGGAGGGCAAATTGTATTAAGTGGGCTATAAAAACTTTTCTTTTTCTTTTAAAAAGGAAATGAATTCAGGAGAGGGGATGGAGGGTTAAAGATTGATCTGAGAGGAGTTACGGGGAGGAGTGGGAAGCAAAGATGATAAATATACATTTCATGTATGCATCAAAGTCTCAAAGAATTAACAAAAATATTATATTACAACACACAACTATATAATCAAAGTTTGCTGAGGTTCCATTGTAGATGTGTAATTTAGGGCTGGGCATATCTCAGACATAAATTCTCTGTATAGCTTCCATCTGTTGCAAAAAGAAGCTTCCCTGATGAATGGTGTATGGTAAACTTGTCTGTAAATATAAGGATCCATATTTAGTAGACAGTAAGAAATTTAATTTGTCTAGAAATAGGACAGAGATAGGGTTTTTTCTGGTATCTATGGTGGGTAGTAGCCCTCAACCCAGCTAAGGAACAACTTAAGGGAGAGCAGATCTTTAAGGGAGAGACTCCAGGTAGGCTGACTAGACTGGAGTGGATGAACTTGCACTGAAGGACATCTGGATACAAATGCTTGACCTGATGGGACGTAATATGTGTGACGAAATATCTGAAATCTGGTGTGTGTGGGTGCTTATGGTGGGTGGGGAGAAGGATATAAATTTGATTAAGATGTATTATATGAAATGCACAAAAGTCAATAAAAATAGTAAAAAAAATAAAGTGAAGGTAAAACCTTAAAAAAAAGTCTGGTGAACATGTATTTGGAATATAGAGCATGAAGTAACCCAAAACGTGTCTCTGAGAAGTATTCCTACAACTGTCTTACCTCAGTAGGTATTTTAGACATAGCCATAGTTCATTTCCAATTTGCCTTCCTTAGCTAAGGCCTTCAGATAGTGGATTTCCTTTCTCCATGTTTCCATAGCAGACCATCTGTCTCCTGTTCACAAAGTTTCTTTCCAAACAGAGTAGTTAAAATAAATTGAGCTTCCTGTTAAAACATCATGGGTCTCCCATTCTACTTCACTGAGATTATTCCCAAATCATCATTCTGAAGTTTGGGTTGTTTCCATTTCTTTTGCTTTTTTCCATATTTTAATAACATGCTTGTATATACAGCTTTATATATATTTCAACGGATTCTCACAAGATACAAGACAGAAATACCAATGTGAGGATTTTGAGGTCTTCAGAAAATTGTCCTGAATAATAACTGTACCAGCTTGTGTTCTGGAAGGGTCTGGCTGAGAAGCCTTATTTCCTGACATACTTGGAAACAATTTGGCTTTATTACTCATTATATTTTTAAACCTTAAAAGTTAATCACTGTAACTTTTATCCTTATTGTTGATGATCTGTGAAGCTGAATGTATTTTCATGTTTGGAATATTTACTTCTCTCCTATGAATTACTTGTTTCTGTTCTTTGCCAGGACATTTTGAATTTCAGGGATCAATTTCTATAAAACTGACTAATTTGTGAACGAATGATTTTCTCAGTACTGAGAAAAGGATTTGTTTTCCAAGTCTAATGCTGGGGGCCATAGTGAATCCACCCAGGCGGCCTTCTTGAGTTTCTGATTTCTGAAGTCATGACAGTGTCCTAAGCCACAGCTGTGGACCTCTGGAGTGAAGAGAAATGTTTGGTTCTTGCTTTACCATGGAATTCTGCTCTCCCAGTATTTTCTGAGCTACAGCCCCTCCCTTTTTCTTCCACAAATGGCAGAGGTATCCTGTTCTTCCCCTGGTGACCAAAACAATCATGGATATTCAATGTGGTTCCTAACTTACCTGTGATTAATCAATCAATTTTCTTCCAATTCCCATTTAAGAAACATGACATATTTTGATTTTTACTTTCGAACTATTCTTTTAGAAGTTTCTGAGAGCATATGTAATGTGAATTCAAGCTGTTTCTTAGGAGCATATGGGCTCCAGGAAGATTTTGTTTTAGTCCTGTAGCACAAAGGTACCTAACACGTGGGAATTGTTAACTTTTCTCTTTTTTTTCAGTACAAATACAACTTATGCTCAGATAACTTTCACAGAGCTTTTAAAAGCCATTTCATATGTATATATACATATATACATATATATATATATACATATATATATATATATATATATAATTTGCCCTTCTCCTCCTTTTCCTAATATCGATTTTTGAAGTTTTGTAAAGAAACCCCTTGAATAGTTATTTTCACCCTTCCTTGTCACCCATGTGCTACTAATAGTTTGTAGGCTCTCAAATGTTCTTTAGTCTCTGTCTTGAAGTAGAATGACATTTTTATATATTTTGAAGAGCTGTTTGTGACATGGGAATGTATGTCATGGTAGCCTTCATGGTGTTCTATCTGAGAAGAGATTTAGACTTAGAAATTCCAGTGCAATCACCAGATAGTGACTGAATTTAGGAAATTCAGGAGAGATCCTGAAAATATCACACAGTAGCACACCCTTTCTGACTTTTGAAAGGTAGAGTTTTGTACCAAACCAGAAGGCCAAAATGAAACAAGAATTAGACAACCTTTATTTCCTGTCCTATCTCCTTTTACTACAGAGGTATGATGAATCATCACTTCTTGTAACTTCAATACGAAGCATCAACCATAATGATTTCCCCAGAGTATTTGTCTTTGTGCCAAGTTTCATTTCTTTTTTGTGGATCTTTACTTGACTGCTGATGTAGTGAAATTGGCCATTCTTAATATTAACATGAGGCAAAATCATTATGATGATTGACAATTTCACCGTCTTAGGGACTTTAAGAACTGTAATTGTGTATTAAGAGGGTTGCACTTCTTGGTAACATTAGAATTAAGAGTGCATGTCTTCACAGTTTTCTGCTATATTAAATTTTCTAGGGGGTCTTTACTTCAAAGCCATTCTTTATCTCAGAGTTTTTGACATATAAACCAAATTTCATGTCTTTTCTCAAGGAGAAAATTCTCCCTTGGAATTTTATTAGCAGGTTATATTCGACCATTTGTAGAAAATTCTATATTTTACTGCTATTTCATTTACGGTGCGTTGGGGGGGGGGGTGGAGTTGGGTGGGGGGGAAATCCTGGGGTCGGGTGCCTGCACATTGGTGTGTGGTGTTAAATTTAAATCCTTTTTAGTCAATAATACAAAGATTAGAAGATTTTTTAATTTTTTAATTTTGTAGTTGTATTTTTTTTTTTTTTTTTTTTTTTTGTTTTTTTTTTTTTTATTTATTTTATTTATTTATTATTTATTTATTTATTTATATGAATGTAACTGTCTTCATGTAGTTCCTGGTGCACCTGTGTCGTGCAATGCTGCGGAGGTCAAAGAGGGTGGTCAGTCCCCCTGGAACTGGGTTTTCTCCGGAATTGGAGTTACAGAACGGTTCGCAGCCGCCATGTGGGTGCTGGGGATTGAACCCGGGTCCTCTGTAAGAGCAGTCGGCGCTCTTAACCGCTAGGCCATCTCTCCAGCCCTGATTAAAAGATTATCGGAAGAGTTGGAAAAGGGACCAAGCCTTCTAGCAGCAATAAAGGATCTAACTTATAGAATTCATCTGAGACTTTTCAGAAATTATTTGTTTAAAAATAAGCCCAGATGGTATCTTCTAATGAAGTCTTTTCTTGTAATCTGCATATGTTAAGGACTTTCATAAAATAATTTGCATATTTTTATCATGAGAATTCTACTATAATTATTTGTTTCTGTTTATACTTTTTTGTTTGTTTGTTTTTGAGGCAAAGTTTCCTTGTAGCCCAGCTGGCCTGGAACTCACTATGTAGACCAGCCTGGCCTCAGTCTTACAGAGATCTGCTTGCCTCAGCCTCTCAAGTGCTGGAACTAAATGTGTGTGCCATCATGTCCGGTTATTTCTGTTTACTTTAGAAATAACATTTGCTTTTATTTTTAGTTATGTGAATGAGTATGTCTGGGTAAGAGGATGTGGATGTGAGTGGGGGGGCTACCAGAGGCCTGAAGGAGTCTGATACACTAGAGTTGGACTTACAGGAGATTGTGAGCACCCTTCACCCCAAGTATTGTTGGTAACTAACTCCTCTGGTCCTCTATAAGAGCAGTGCATGATCTGAACCATTGAACCATCTCTACAGCTCTTGTGTCTGTTTTCTTCATTAAGCTATCTTTACCAAGGATCGGTCTGACACGTTATTGTTGTCAAACTTTCTATCACACTAAATTTTATGCAGTGATTACAAAGAAAGTGTTTTAAGATTAAAAGCAATGATTTTGGGGAAATTTCTTTAGTTCATTTTCTAATTGAATGCCCTCTAAATAGATTTAATAGTTGTTTTTGTCAGCTAAGATCTTGCTATGCTGTCTCGGCGGCTATCTTCAAACTCCTAGGATCAAATGATTTTCACATCTCAGCCTCCAAGTAGTTGTGACTACTAGCATGAACTCTCACACCTGGATTGAAATTCTTGTTTAGTCCTTTTAAACATTTTAGATGACAGGTTTTATAATCACCCCTATTTTTGTGATGATGAGTTGACTTGAAATATAGTGAGAAAAGTTTAGTCAAATCATACATGTATAGCTGGACCAGGTTCTGATCAAATGAGTGCTTTCATCATAACCAGTGTTTTATACTTGTTCTCAGAATGACCAAGTGAAAGGAGAGATGGAGGATGACTCCTAATTAACTTAGATGTCAATCCACAGATGTCTCCAAAGTATAATTTTCACTATTATTTCACACAAGTATAGACTGAAATTAGATTAAAAGGCTCCAGTAACACTGAAACATCTCACGTTACTTTTCTTTGGACACGCTAATGTGTAATAACTATCTCAGTTAACCAAAAGGCCAGAGGAGGAAAAATACAAAAAGAAATTCAGAGATCTAATAAAGCTTAATTTTTATTCCTAAAGCATGGGTTTCTCTGGCCATTTAGGTAATCCCACATTGCTCTGGCATGCACAACTGTTCCCTTGCTTGGAACCGCACACCTAGGAATTTATTATTCTGTTGTGATGCAGAACATTATGCAGTGCCCATCACACTTATCTCAACCTTTCCTTAAGCCTTTGATTTAAGGTCAAACTGTATCTGATGAGAAGTTAAGTGTGCATCACTGGGAATTATGATACTTGCAGTGGCTCGGAAATACATTAAAAAGAACAATGGTTCTGATAAAGTATTCATAGCTCTTAAAATGTATTCAGTTATGACTGCTGAGCAGTAAGTTTATTTAAAGTTAAATTACCTTTATATTTCCTTGCTTCTGCTCATTTCAAAGCAGCAGGATACTGTAGCCTTCCTTCCCTTGAGCAACCGAAAAATTAGAGCCCCATGTAAAATTCAGATATTTAACTGATTGCTTCAAACAATTGCTTTGAAAATGCAATGGTGTTTTTGATGAAAAGGCAACAAGTAAAAATTTCTATCAAATCCATTCTCAGAGGAATAACTTTTTCAATTGCTTATCTAATTGAAGGATATGAATATATTCAGACAATCCTCCAATGAATTCATTATGCAGTCTGAAAGCACAAACAGCATATTATAAAAATGATAACAAATAGGGTTAAAAAGGAAGCTAGCATCACAATGCCACAAGGGCTCTGTCTGTTTCTAATTAACTCTTTGTAAAATGTGCTTTGTGATTGCTGATGAGATAGCAGATTTCGTGGCACGCAGCATGGAGATGACCAATAAACCTAACTTATGCAGTTCCCTAGGATGTTGCTGCTTTAGGCTGGCCTGCCAGTTGGTGTGTGGGGCCTTGGCTCTCACTATTTTAAGACTGAGAGACAAGAGAAACTGGAGATTTAAGGTACTTCCTCTGTAGAAACATACTTTTTTTGCAAATTTTCTTCTTTTTCAATAGTAATATAAAGAAAGCAATTCTTGGACTTGGCTCTATGACAGCGGCACCTGCATGTCCATGTCCAGAGCTGCTGTATCCACAATGACTAGGAAATGGGAGCAGTCCAGAGTTCTGTAAACTGATGAATGGATAATGAAAATTTGACACTGTTGTGATTTTTTTTTTTTTCCTGGGGATACACAGCACACAGTTTTACTTACCCCTAGAATAGGTCAGGGCAGACCTAAGTAACAATTGTACTAAAGTCCAACTAAGAGAACCAATTAATCTTTATTGGGAATACTATCAGGAGTATGGCTGAGGAGCTATGACACCAAAAAGCCCACCCCAACATGGGTGAAGACTCAAGAAATCTGCAAACCATGGTATCACTTGTCCAAGAATCGCCTCTCTATAGCCAGACAAGTCAGAGCCCTCTCTCCGGCAATTTACTGCTTTTACAAAGCTGGGGAGGAACTTTCAAGAATTTTCTTGGAAGATCACACACCACACGCTTTTGTTGTATGATGGAGGGAGGGAGAGCGGTTGACACTGAGCTGGGAACTTCCTCTGTTCCAGCTAGCATTCACCCACTGGAGGATACTAAGCAGATTGCTGGGGCAGAAAACATATCATTGGACTTGCCCAGTTGTGAACTCTATGACCCAGAAGTCCAGCCTACTGGCCTAGATATGTCCAGCAGTGCAATAGTGCTTTCACTGTGACAGGGTAACCAACAGCCCCCCGATTGAATTTGAGGTCCTTTTAGAGAGGGGTGGAAGATGATCATTTATGCCTGGCATTTTAACCCCAGCCAACAACCCAGGCCTGGGAGGTTGTAGGCCCAAGTAAGGAAATTATTGCTTAAGTTTAACTACATTGATAAAACAGCAAAGAATTGTAAGTATCTATACTTACACCCATAGATGAAAGCTGCTCCTGGCCTTAATCAGAGATGTCTGTCCCTATAAAGAATGGCTGCAAGTGCAGAGACTCATGGCTCCTCAGGATATAGAGAATGACCAAAGGTTTTGGGCCTAGCTTTATATAAGACTTTTATATTATCCCATCTAAGGCTCAGGGAGCATTTTTGGAAGGGGGAGTGAGAAATACGTAAGACCTCAATGACAGCAGGGCCCAGAAATGCCATTCTCAAGATTTAGCCCTACTAGTGTGATTATTGACTGACAACAACTGTAGTTACCTGCACCTGGTCTTCCTAAGTCCAGCCCTATCAACAATAAATCAAGGAAGGTAGGTGCCCGTTACCTCTGAATTCTTGACTATTGATAGAGTCTAAGAGAGGAAGGACCACTGCTTTTAGCTGTGTACCCACTGCTGAGCCAATCAGGCTCCAACAGATAGCACCAACCCCATGGTCTCATAGGACAGCCTGGTTACAAAACAAAATGAACAGTGATAAATGTGAGATTTGTGGGGAGGAGGGGAGATTGACAGAGGTGGCAGGGGAGGGAGAACCTGACAGTGCTTAATAAATATTGTATATAACTAAGAAATTGTCTCAAAATAAATTTTACTGCTACTATGACGATGACGACGATGACTACTACAACTACTACTACTGCTACTACTACTAACCTTTAAAGCCATTCTATTATTTGAAAAAAAATGACTCATCTCTTATTTCTTTTCTTTCTTTTTTATTGCGACAAGTTCCTGTAATATAGCCCAATCTGATTCAAATTTGCTAATTAGCCTAGAGTATCCTTAAACTGACAATAATCTTCCTGCTGATGGGAATAGGAGACAGGAAATAGAAGTTGGCTGGGCAGCTTTAGAGTAGAAAGAAAATTAACCAGTTTCTTAGCTAAAAGCTGAACATGTCTTTGGGGCTAGTGGTAGCCTTGTCCATGACAGATGCCAGAGATGCCAGAAGTATTTAAATAAAAATATCTCTTTTCTTCATGGCCCAAGGACATGCTTTGTTTTTTCCTTCTCTTTTCCCTTGAAGGAGTATCCCCTTCCTAGAAGCCATGCTGAGGATGTGACAGAAACCTCGTGACTCCTGGACCTCTGGGACGAGAACTGGACTGAGCAGCTCCTCTCCTCTTCTCTCCATCCACTAAAGCCTATTAGCTCCAGTGTAGTGAGACCCAGTGACATCTTACTCTGCAGATGCGTAGTGCTGCTCAGGAGCTCTGTCTTTTTTCTCTCTTAAGCTCCACATAATAAAATAGTTCTTTCTAAACTTCACCCTCTGTGGTCTGTTTATTTGATTGTTCTAATTCTTGAGACAAGATGCTGAAGGCTTGGGGTAGTTTTGGTGGCCATTGAATTTCTACAACCCTAGTGTCTCAAGCTTAGCAAAAGATAGCCAGGAAGAGCCCCATTACTCCTAGAGACACCCCAATATTCCTGTATCATTGCTTCAGCTTTGCTAGGGCTGACTTATAGGTTTGAGCAGCTCCACATTTAGCTTCTTTAATGTAAAATATTTTACTCAGATGTGTTTAAGTTCAAGATCAGTGAGGCTAGCACAAGGAACGCAACTGGAAAATTGAGGTGACACTTTTTAAAATTGACATGTCAACTAAATATTTGATTAAATGTTATAGATTTAATTAATGGACTTCTGTTCTGTATTAAGACAGTAAAACTATTTTCTCTGAGAGTTGTAGAAAATTGCTTAGGGTTTGGCCTGTAATTCCATTTGTAGAGCACTTTCCTAATATGCACGAAGCTCTGAGCCCCATTGTGATGGAGGTGAGAGGATCATAAGTTCAAGGCATTCTTGTTACAAGATGAGCAGGAAGTCATCCTGAGGTACATGAGACCCTGTCTCAACAACAAGAAAAACAAAAGAAAAAGAAAACAAGAAGAAAAGTAAATGGTCGAGACTTCCTTGTTGCAATAAAACCATAGCAACACCTACAAATAGCACTAGCGAGTAATTTTGACTTTGTTCTTCATCCTATGTACTTGCAAAAGGTCAATATCTAGGTTGAATATTTCACAGTTTTGAAAGTATTATTTATTTATTTTGTATCACAGATAGAATGCTATTTTTAGGTTATCAGCAATGGCAAGGGAATATACATCTTCATTAGAATTCTGTAGTTGCAACGCAATTTGAGGGATATTAATGAAACCCGTCAAGGATGATGAATCTTTAATCTAGGAGAAGATAATGTATGAAAAGTGACTCCTGTAAACATCAAAATACACATATAATTGCTAAAGAAAAGGATAATTTCCTTCTATCAGCCTCTAAAGATTAGGGCTTTCTTCTAAGCAATATGTACTTCTGGCTTACATTAAGACAGATATGAGTATAACTGATGTCACAAACAAAGGCTAATAAATCTCGAAGCCTCTGTCATGTTGTTTTATAAACACTGAAAAGTAATAATGCAATAGTATCAGGTTATTTTAAAATGTCACAAAATAAAGCACATGGTTACATTTGATATTGTTATTATTGTAGGTTATTTAGCTTCATGTAATTAATTGTCATTTAAACAATATTTTCAAGGGTTGTGAATTTTCTCTTTTATTCATTCTACCCTAAGAAAAGAATTTCTGAGTCGGGTGTGGTGGCGCACGCCTTTAATCCTAGCACTCGGGAGGCAGAGGCAGAGGCAGGCTTGGATCTTTGTGAGTTCAAGGCCAGTCTGGTCTACAGAAGTGAGTTCCAAAAGGACAGCTGGACTAGCTGGGGCTACAGGGCGACCCTGTCTTAAACAAGACCAAAAAAAAAAAAAAAAAAAAAAAAAAGAATTTCTGATCACACCTTTTGGACTGTATTGAGTCAAGTGTGGATAGATGGTAATCTGGGAAGGGAGCCCAAGAAACAAGAGCTGAGCTGTCTATACTGACCAGTTGAAAGAGCACAGTCTCAATGTGAATCCCTCTGCTTCCCTCCTCCTTTCTGTATCACTATGCACCATGGTCACGTAGCTCTAACCGCATAGGTTACTTTATGGAGAGTTAAACAAACAACTGGGAAATTTGCTCTTGACCTTCTGTTTATTGATCAGGCATACAATAAATGCTATTTTTTAATTTTTTTAAAAAAATTATTTATTTTTTATGTGTATGAATGTACTGTCTGCATGTAGGTTGGTGCACCTGTGTCATGAAATGCGGCGGAGGTGAGAAGAGGGTGTTGGATTCCCCTGGGACTGGAGTTAAAGATGGTTCTCAGCCACCATGTGGGTGCTGGGGATCAAACCCAGGTCCTCTGCAAGAGCAGTCGGTGCTTTTAACTGCTAGGCCATCTCTCCAGCCCCAATAAATGCTACATTATTAATAAGATAAATAGGTGATATATTGTAATTTCTTTCCACTGAGCCATCAGTCAAGAACAGCCCTTGCAGGGGATCTGGCTGCCTCTTATGTAAACAAAACATCAGTGATTTAGACACTTCTATTTAATAGAAAAAATATTGAGAATATATGCTAGTTATGGGAAAGATATATAAAGTTGTTTTTTATCCGATGAGATGCAGGGTTAATAATATGTAGAATAACTAGCTGTATGTCAGACTATTTTTTGTTCTTTTTCTGTTTTTTGGAATATATCATTATGTAGCAAGTAAAGATAGGTAACGTACCTTACCTGATTGCTGTGAAGGTGAGATGAGGAAATATAACTTTCTTATACTTAGCATAATAACAAACTCTTTAAAAAATAATTATTATAAACTAGGCCTGTTGACACATGTATAATCCCAGCCCTCTAAGGTAGAGATAGGTGGATCTCTGTGAGTTCAAGACTAGCCCAGTCTACATTGTGAGTTTCAGGACAGCTGGGGATACAGGGAGACTCTGTAACAAACAAACAAACAAACAAACAAACACATGCCATTATTTTATAGCTGAAATGAAACACAGCAAAAATAGACTGATTTAGTGACAAAATGTAATTTATTACATTTGGCTTATGTGGTGTATAAAAACTAAGGTGAAATAAAGAATTGAAATATTTGGGGTGGAGAGATGGCTTAGAGGTTAAGAGCACTGGTTGTTCTTGCAGAAGACCTGAGTTTGAATCCCAGCACCCACATGGCAGCTAACAACCATTTGTAACTCCAGTTCCAGGTCATCTGATGCCCTCTTCTGACTTCTGTGGGCATTGCACAACATGGGTGTACTTACAGTTAATACATTCATACAGATAAAATAAAAATAATAAAAAATATAAAAAAGACTTTGAAAATTTAAGTGACATTTAAAAAATATCTATGTCTTCTTTAAGATATCAAGGAAGAAATATTTCAGGGTATTAATATTGCAGAAGGTGTTCTTCATTGAATAACTGAATCATGGTTTTTCCAAATATGTTGTCTATTACTTTGGTGACATTTATGCTTTATCAATAAGTCATATTTATATTTACTAGTGATCAATACGTCTATATGTCTATATATGTATTAAACATAGATGCGTGTTTGTTAACATATATGGCTGTTTAAGTTTTCTCATAAGGTCTTGGAGTAAGAAAGAATTTTCAAAATATTTGTGAAAATCAGTTGCTTTTCAGAAATAACGTGTTTGTATGATAATTATAAAACATTCCATTTTCATTTCTCTGCATTCTTAGGCAAAGGATTTTCCATTTAAATGAGATCAGCATTTTTTAATGTGCCAGGGTTTTGCTTAATTGACTGGGCATATGGTGGCTTAATTCACCTATTCATCTCCTGCCCTGGTTTTTGACATGTCCTAACAGCAAGTATTGTTTCCAAATCTTGTGAGCTGAAAACCTCTAATTTTTTGTTGCTGCTATTTAAAACTGTGATTTGTGAAATAATACTGAAAACTGCTACTGAAAAATAATAAAATACTATAATCCGAACAAGGATTCATCTTTCTGTGCAATCTGTAAATTTAGACAGATATTGGAGGTGAGAAAGATAACTTCATTCTGCTTATCTCCAGACCTAGAACTCTAAGTCAAACAGTAAAATGTAACAGTTTTTATTTGCCATTTTTGATGAGGAAAAGCAATCACAGCAGACAGATGGAAAATCAGAAAAAAATCTCCTACAATATCATTCATGTTTTTGGTGGAAATGGAGCTTTGAGTTTCTGAACCAGTTAAGGACATTTTCATTGTTGGAAATTCTGAGATGTGCACAGATCTCATGCTGGCTCAGAGAGGTCCAAAATATTCCAGCACCTCGCTTAAATATTGAAATCCATGTTTTCATCTCAGCCTGAGATTCTTAAGCTGCCAAGATGTTAGAGGGGGATTTCACCATGAGATGTCATTCATGAGACACAGATGCCAGACAGAGCTACTGACATTCCTGGTTAGTTCCATGGAACTCCAATCAACAGCTGGCTTCTCAGACTGCCAAAACAAGCGACAATATTTTGAGTTTCTGCTTTCTCTCTTCTAGGCTCTGCAGAAAGGCAGGAAACAAATAGTCATTCAACTTCCAGTGCTGTGAAGAAAGCCAGAAGCTACCAGGTGAGGATGACTTGCTGCCTTAAGCAAGATATGTTTTCCGTAATCTATTCATGGATACCACTTAGCCTGGAAGTCATCTCTGAACATATTAGTTAAAATTCCCCTTTAAGGCTGACATTCAGTTATCTTCCTGTGTGTATAAAAAATGTGTTTTATCCTTCATGTAGGGAGAATAACCTAAGTATCCCCCTCCCCTGTGAACATTATATATGATAAAACTGCTTCTCACTGGCCTTTCTACCATAGGCCAATTTCTTTCTTAGGAATGGTAGAGGCATCATTCACAGCAAAGTGGCTGCTCCTAGCTGTACTTCCACTTTCTGTAGTTTCAGTGGTCAACCAATCTAAAGAAATTACATGGAAAATTACTGAAATAGAGAATTCACACATTTTAAATTATTTGTTATTCTGAATAGGATGAAATCTCACAGTGTTCTGTTGGATCCTTTTCAGAACATGTATCATGTGTTTGTGTAGCTTTTCCATGTACCTACCTTTTACATAATTGGGTAATAGTATGTAAGTAATTGCTATGTAGTAGACTAACTCTCTATTACCATGGTCACACCATTTACCTCATTTGATCTTATCACATAAGTATTTTATTGTCTCACATCTTCACAAGGATGAAAAGGAGCATAGCACATCAGGATGTTGAGGAGAAAACCTCTTGTTTAGTGATTATTTTCCAGTGTTGTTACAGTTATTTTTTATCATTAGATATTATTTTAATAAATTCTGTCAAATTTGTAATTTAAATTATGTCATAGACATCTGACATTTGTACATGGAATAATCATGTATACACACACACTCTCACACTCATATAGTAGATATTGTTCAGTATTATCTAAAGTTTCAAAAATCAACAGGAGTCTGGGATGAGGACTAATAATCTGCACCCCCAATCTTCATAATTTATTCAACCAAATTGATTCTTTTTTAAATTTATTTATGTGTAAGAATGTATTGTCTGCATGTAGGTTTGTGCACCCATGTCGTGCAATGCTGCGGAGGTCAGAAGAGGGCGTTGGATTCCCCTAGAATGGAGTTCTCCTGGAATTGGAGTTACAGTCGGTTCTCAGCCGCCATGTGGGTGCTGGAGATTGAACCCGGGTCCTCTGCAAGAGCAGTTGTCACTCTTAACCACTAGGCCATCTCTCTACCCCCAAATCTATTCTTATAATGAACAAGACATCCACTTTTAAACACTAGAAGGGAATATCAATATATAAGGGTTTTTTTCCTTATATAATGTAGATTTGAAATACTGGTTATATGAGGAAATAGGATTTCAGTATGGTCTGAATAGTGGTAATAAATATTATACATTCATCATATTTAAAACTGTAATTCAGTATAAAAATAATGTAAGAATTTAAAAATTGGTCCTTCCCCAGTTTTTAAAATATGTCAGTGAACCATAGTAGCTTATAAAGAAAATTAAACTGTCTTAGTTTCTGAATTGTTATCAGCAGATAATATGTAACTGGCACAGAATATGCCATCATATTTATGGAAGGAGAAAAGAGAGAAGCCGGTTTTGGGGTAGGGTGGGATGAATGGATGGAAAGAAGGAAAAGAGAGGGAAAAAGACTTATAAAACTTTTGAAAATCTGGTAACATTTTAAATTATTATTTTATGTGTACAAGTATATTGCTTGGATGGTAGGTGGATCTGTGTCATGGAATGGCCACAGAGGTCAGCAGAGGGTGTCAGAGCCCGTAGAACTGGAGTTATGCATGGTCATTAGCTACTTTGTAAGTGCTGGGAATCAAACCCAGGTCCTCTGCAAGAGCAGTCAGTGCTCTTAACTGCTGAGCCATCATCTCTCCAGCCCTGAAAATATGGTAACATTTAAAAACTAAAATCAGTCAGATTTTTTCAGATTTGTAAGATAACTTAATTGTAGAAGACTTAAGCCCAATTTTAGTAAAGATCACAGTTTTGACACACCTGTTCTTGTTAAAATTCTTAATTTCCTGAGAGAAAACCAAAAGCGCTAAAAAAAGTAAAATATCATTTGGGACTAATCAAGCAGGAGAATAACTAAAAATTCAAAGGCCAGATGGTTTATAACAAGCAGATAAAACAGTTATTGTTGGAGATTAGATAAAAATCATTATCACCAAAAGCCACAGAACTGATAGGAGCAATACATAAAAAGAGTAAAATATTTTCAAATGTTTAAAAGTAAATAATCTGAAATAGTCCAATTTATTTAGTTTACATCTAATGTATTTCACTCAATTTTTTTAATTTAATTTTTATTTTTGTATGTGTATGAATGTACTGTCTACTTGTAGGTTTGTGCACCCATGTCATGCAATGCCTCGGAGGTCAGAAGAGGGTCTCGGATTCCCCTGGAACTGGAGTTCTCCTGGAATTGGAGTTACAGACGGTTCTTAGCCACCATGTGGGTGCTGGGGATCGAACCTGGGTCCTCTGCAAGAGCAGTGGGTGCTCTTAACTGCGAGGCTATCTCTCCAGCCCCATTTCACTCAAATTTTTACAAGTACATAATGTTCATTGATACTGTATTGATAACTCTTTAAAAATGTGATTATAACTATAAAGACATAAGGAGAACTGACTGTAACTCAGAAATTTTAGTGAGAATATAAATGTGGGTCACTTTAACAGAGAAAACAAGAATGCAAGGTGTAGCAATGCAGTGGGATGTGTGGGATCTGATTTAATGCATGAGGAGGAGGTACTCTGGAGAGATAATGGAAAGCAAGTCTCTAGAGGGATTTTATCTGTAATTGCATTTTATGAGTGAGAATCATAAGACAGAGGCAAGGGCACTGACCAAGTGTTGAGTGAGCTGAGGGATAACATGCCTAGGAGAATGGCCGTAGAGGTCAAGCCTTACCAGTAGCAAACGATAAAACATAGTAGGGATCCTGAAAATTGAACAGTGCTTATTAGTGTTGTGGTTGAGAGTGTTCAACATGTCTACAATAATACAATGAACTACCATTATAGGAGGGAGAAATAATTATGATAGTCATTAATATTGCTTAATTTAAATTAGAAAGTTTCTTTTTATTGTAGCAAAGAGGTAATAAATAGCGTAGAGTATGGCAGGATCAACCATGAAAAACTTTTGCATGGAATGACTAGGCAGTGATGCACTTTAACAGAAGTGTTTAAACTCCAATGCAAGCTTGTTTTCCATCTGGAGAAAATGCTTTACAGTGCCAGACTCCAAAGAACAAACTCGTTGACTTGAGATGCTTGAACTCAAAGTTTTCTAGATAATATAAATGAGCTACCTTTCTTAGTGATTGAACTCTTACTGCATTAGTGTACTACTCAGTTTTCTCATAGGGTGGCAAACTACTTGACATAAACAACCTAGAAGAATTAAAGATTGCCTAGCCTCAGAAATTTGAGCCTGTCATGGTGGGAAGGGGTGGCAGAGGAGTTACCATCATGACAGAACAGGAAGCAAAACAGAACAGTAACAGGAAGAGCCAGGCAAAATTCAGCCCCCTGGGGGACTCTCCCAACCAGGCCCCTTCTACAGTTGCACAACCTCCCAAAAATCTACCCCAAATTTGGATCTATCAGTGGATAGATAGAACACTTATGATCTATTCATGTTTGGAAACACTCTTATAGACCGTTACAGGATGTCTATTTGTAATGTAGGCATTTCTCAGTCCAAGTTGACAAGTAAGATTAAGCATCACAATTCATATTTTGAGTACATTCAACAACACCATAAAAACAAAATACAGCTGGGCGTGGTGGTGCACATCTTTAATTCTAGCACTCAGGAGGCAGAGGCATGAGGATCTTTGTGAGTTCAAGGCTAGCCTGGTCTACAGAGGGAGTTCCAGGATAGCTGGGGCTATATGAAGACCTTGTCTAGAAAAGACCAAAAAGAAAAAATACAAGATAGAGTCTGTTTAGTCAAGAGATACTTCTGTATGAATGCAGCTTTAATAAAAACTTAGATGATACTTAACCTGGCAGGGGAGATGCCATGATCAAGAGGGTGGTTTTCCCAGGGCAAGGCTCATCGATTGCACTTGGGATGTGCTGACCCCTGAGCTTTCCCCAAATGTGGGAAACTCGACTGCATAATTTGTGGTAGTGGAGGATTGCGTTTGCGCTCTCCCCCTAAATAATAAAAAGAAATTAGATGTCTGCTATTGGGTGAGGAAAAGCTGATCTTTAAAGGGAGTGACTCTAGATAGGCTCACTAGACTCCTGTGGAAGAAATTGCAATGAGGAATATCAAGGGACAGTAACTTGACTGGATAGATCTTAATGAAAATGACAGAATGCATGAAATTCAGTGTGTGTGTGTGAGCTATGGGAGGATGATGATGGAGAGAGGAATATAAAGCTGATGAGGATGTTATGTGTACCTTTTCCTGTGCAGCCGCTGGGTTGGGAGGAGCATGGCCTTCTCCTCTCCCCGCCATGGCGTGTGCTGGTCCCCTCACATCAGTGTACTCTGAAAAGGCGGAGTCACCTGGCAAAAATGTCACTTTGCCAGCTGTATTCAAAGCTCCCATTCGACTGGATATTGCAAACGAAATCAACTTGCACAAAAACAACAGACAGCCCTACGCCGTCAGTGGCCTAGCAGGTCATCAGACCAGTGCTGAGTCTTGGGGTACTGGCAGAGCTGTGGCTCAATTCCCAGAGTTCGAGGTGGTGGGACTCACTGTTCTGGCCAAGGTGCCTTTGGAAATATGTGCCAGGGAGGCCGCATGTTTGCTCCAACCAAAACCTGACGTGGTTGGCACTGAAGAGTGAACACAAGCCCAAAGCAATATGCTACCTGTTCTGTCCTGGCTTGCTGCCTCTGCCTTAAGAGCTTTGGTCATGTCTAAAGGTCATCGAATTGAAGAAGTTCCTGAACTTCCATGGTGGTAGAAGATA
Organism: Rhizomys pruinosus; assembly: GCA_009823505.1. Taxonomy (NCBI): domain Eukaryota; kingdom Metazoa; phylum Chordata; class Mammalia; order Rodentia; family Spalacidae; genus Rhizomys; species Rhizomys pruinosus. The sequence continues at coordinate 2,078,798 of VZQC01002755.1, forward strand.
AGGTTGAAGGTTACAAGAAGACCAAGGAAGCTGTTCTGCTGCTTAAGAAACTTAAAGCCTGGAATGACATCAAAAAGGTCTAGCCTCTCAGTAAATGAGAGCCCACAAGGGCAAAATGAGAAACTGCTGCAGGATCCAGCGCAGGGGACCCTGCATCATCTATAATGAGGATAATGGAATCATCAAGGTCTTCAGAAACATCCTGGGTATTACTCTGCTTAATGTAAGCAAGCTGAATATTTTGAAACTTGCGCCTGGTGGGCATGTGGGATGTTCTGCATTTGGACTGAAAGTGCTTTCCGGAAGTTGGATGAGTTGTATGGGACCTGGCTTATGGCTGCTTTCC
>VZQC01002755.1:2083822-2150988 GCA_009823505.1 Rhizomys pruinosus
CTGGAACGTAAACTTCATTAGGGCATATTATAAACAGTTATCCCAAATGGAATTCAGAGAGATGTTCAGTGTCTGTGACTCAGGCAATCTGAGGTTCCGTTTTCTTTAATGTTCAGATGGGTCAGCCTCTCTGCTGGCATTTCCCAGTCCATCCTGCACAGCCAAAAGTTGTACATTTTCAGGCATTTAGATTGGTGTTTTTTACCTGTGGGAGCATACAAATCTCCCATTGTTAGTTTCAAGATCTCAAAATTGAAAATTTATCAAAAGGTTTGGAATATAGAGTTTTCCATTTGTATCCCAGAAGGAATATTATACCACCTCCCTTTTTTTTTTAATTTTTATGTTTTACCTATAGATGCCTAAGTTGTATTACACATACCTATAAACAGGCACCAAGGTGTAAGTATTCATCAAATTTACCCAAATAGTTTATCATTGACTGTATGCCTTATTTGGGAAGTGAACTTAAACTTAATTTCTTTAAATTGTCCTACAAGTAAAGGAAAAATGTTACAAGGTGATACTGTATAACACAGAAAAATATAGAGACCATTTGTGTACCTTAACCCCAAAGTTATTGTTGGAAATTCAATACAGATTACAAATAAAATAATTCACATTTTATATTCACAAATTAGTTCAAATGTATTGCCATTTTCACCAAAATCTTCAACCAAATTTAACTAATACAGACATTTTTACTAAGTCTTTTACTAAGTCTACTAATATCCTATAGTAGGTAGACAAAGCTTGGGCAAAGTTGAATACCTGCCAAATAAATTTTATCCAATATACACTTTGTTCTTTAAAACTATATGACTAGACTATGACTTCAGAGAAATCAAGTCCATTAACTTATATGGTTTATTTTGTATTTCTGTATAAATCTCTACTGAAATACCTCTATATATAAATATATGTTATTTTTAAGTATACCATTTTAGATTACAAACCTTTCAAAGTGGATTTTAATGACTATCTTCCTCCAAACTCTTGGCCTTCTCCAGGCCTGGCATGAAAACCTGCTTTAAAGATTTTTCAATATCTAGCTCTTAATAAAATTTTCTTTTACAGTTCTTATGCCCATTAGTTAAAGACTGGCTAGATATGCCCCATGAGAAGTTGTTACCTTCATTACCATCTTGATTTTTTTTCTTTCTTTTTTTTTTTTTTTCTTGTGGGAGCTTCTAGGAAGCTTCCTTTGTCACAAGCAGGTGCAGTGCAGTCCTGCTAAGGGAAGTGTCCACTTTGTGGACACTGTGGGGAACTGGCCCCTTTGCCTAGAGGTCAGTTGGTTATTCCTGTAACCCACCAGAAAGGTAACTTCTTACTCAGGTCCTTAGCCTTGGACAACGAGACACGTTTCCCACTCTTGGTCGTATCTTCCCACCTTCCCAAAGCCAGGACAGGAATTTCACACCAGCTACCCAGGTTGGTGGTCTGCAAAGGGAGCCTTTTTCCAGCCAAGTGGTCACCCAAATGAAATGCAGGCCTCAACACGAGCTACCCACTGGGCATCTGAACAAAATGCAGGCTTGTCTTAGCTTGTATGCATGCAATAATAAAAACAAAAATGGTGGCCCTGAATTCCCCAATGATGTTAATGGGACTTCACATTTTTTTTCTAATTTTTATACTTTTTATTTTTTATTCCCAAAGACCCAAAAACTTTACAATGAAAACCTGGTTGCATCTTTGTTTTAGCTGTTGAAAGGGTGTAACCAGTAGGTGGCAGTGTAGATCCATTATTTTAAAATTTTTAATAGATAACCCATAACCTTTGTTGAAATTGAATTATGTTGGGGCTGGAGAGATGGCCTGGCGGTTAAGAGCACCGACTGCTCTTTTGGAGGACCCAGGTTCAATCCCCAGCACCTACATGGCAGCTGAGAACCGTCCTTAACTCCAATTCCAGGAGAACTCCAGTTCCAGGGGAATCCAATGCCCTCTTCTGATCTCCACGGCATTGCACTACACGGGTGTGCAGACCTCATGCAAACAGTACATTCATACAAATAAGATAAATAAATAAATAAAAATTTTAAAAATCCAACTAATTAAAAAAATTGAATTATGTTTTGGCTGTTTAATATAAATTTGTGTCTTGAGAAGGAAGGGCCACGTTCCAACTCAGACAATGTTTTTACTGGTATCATGGCTGTTAACATTAAAATATACTTACAACACAAGTACACACATCCATACACACGTGTGCGTGCACACACATACATACATACGTACATACATACATACATAAGAAAGATTTGTTAGGTTGACCTGTAAGAGAAGAAAGCCATATTGTTTGATGTTCAATGAGAAACATGAAATTTTTATTATTTGTTATAGGGTTATTTTTACATAATTAGAATAAATATCCTCATAAAACAGCTGAGATCTATATGCCACCTCTTAGGCCCATTCCCAACCATTTGCCTTCAATGAACTATGCCTAAAGTCTACTCTTCTTTCCCTATCCTGTCTCTTCTGGTTAACTACCCCTAACCTGTCCCTCTGCTAAGCCTAACTGTCCCTATGCTATTCACAAATCTAAAGATTGGGGATTCCCAAAAGTAGACAGGCAAAAGTTGTTTGTAGTCTTGGACCTATCCATCTTGTCTTATTACTAAGGACCTTGGAAGAATAATAATTATCCATCATTACAAGAATAATCACAACAATTATAACCATTGTTAATTATTATTATTTTTTTTTGGTCTTTTCGAGACAGGGTATCTCTGTAGCCCTAGCTGTCCTGGAACTCACTCTGTAGACCAGGCTGGCCTTGAACTCACAAAAATCTGCCTGCCTCTGCCTCCCAAGTGCTAGGATTAAAGGCATGCACCACCACGCCCGGTGACCATTGTTAATTATTAATTATCAATAATTATTATTAACCATTATCAGTCACAACAATAATTAATAATTATGAATAATAATTGTCAACAATAATAGTCAACAACAATGAACAATTTTTCATTAGACTGAATTATTATTAATTATTATTAATTATTATTAATAATTATATTTAATAACAATAACAATGACTATTAATAACAATTACCAACAATAATCAATTTATCATTAAACTGAATAATATGCATACTATAAACCCAATTAAAAATTGTTAACACTAAGGGGTATAAAACAAACATTTTTTTATTAATTGAATAACCTGTAGGATTATAATGAATTAAAAGCGGGAACTTGCATTCACTCACACATACACACAGCTTGAAGATGGGCTTAAAGAAACATAAAACAGTTTTATTCAAAAATTTTCTCATTTAGATTGAACCAAGATATCAATTCATGTTGTTAAAGAGACTTTTACCAATGTTCTTTAAAAAAGACAATTTATCAGAGTAAGTTTGTTTTGTTAGAACTCCAAGGCCTGTAAATTCTCCTAAAAATCCATCTATTTTGTTTTCAAAATGCTGAAATCAAACTAATGTTACCTCAAATCAAAATTTAAAGGGCATGATTTAGATACCATGTGCTCAGTCCGGCAGCTGCTATGCATGCACAGCAGGCAGGCTGATGGTGCCAGAGCTCAAACCACTTGTGATCAAGAATTCTGTGAGAAGAGATGTTTACGGTGAAACACATTTAAAAAGAGCAAGATAAAATTAAATCAACCAATTAATTTTAACTGTGCACATTTATTTACTCAAAGGATATCTAGGGTACCCAGGGGTTAAGTAAAAATATTACACTTTAAGTTAAGCATGCTGAAATGTATTTGAATTTCTTAAGTGATACAACTTGGTAGGGTGGTTCCCTTGAACAGCCTTAATTTGCATCAGAAAGAAGTGGGCTCAGGTCTTGGAGAGCTACTTGTAGAAAATTTACATATGAACAAGTAAAGGTTGGAGCCTAACAGGTTCAGGTTCTTCACCATAGGAGATGGGGTCTTTCTTTGGGGGGTGGAATTTAAAACCAGAAAGTTTTTCAGACCTGTAGAATTATGAGAAATGTTTTCAAGGCCAAGCATGGCTGCTAAACTTTGATATTAGACTCAGCCTTAAAGTCACTGGCTTTAACAGCCCGCAGGACTGACCATGCCAAGAGGCATATGCCTGGAGACAATGGAACATACTCTCCAAGCCAAACCAGAACCCTGCAGCCTTCCTCCATGAGTAGAAAGCCACAAGCTCTCAGTTCACTGTCCCATCCACTGAAACCAGCAGGAAAGATGGCTTCACCACAACAGATAGACATCAGGAGACAGAGAACAAAGGGAAGAAAAGGGCAAGATTTAGGGGTATGCATACCTAAGTTAAGGTTTCCTCCTGTCCTCATCCGGGCACCATTTGTGGGTAGGCTGCTAAGATTTGTGGCAGGGCCCACTTAATCCCAGGATAACCCATGTGGAAAACACTCAGGAAAGCACCCCATGTGGGCACATGTTAAGGTCCAAATGCAGAGAGAGATTTTATTGCAAAATGTCTGCTTATATAGCTAACGTGACTCAATTCTCAGTGCTGAATCTTTAACCTTTTTGTTACTACACTCCACCCCCTGCATGTGGCTGGGGAGGTCCCATTGGCTTAGAATGCAACCCATCTTAACAAAGTTTTCCCACACTATATCAATCTGTTTTCCATTGCTATGACCAAATACTTGAGAGAGGCTACATTTATAGATATATATTTTTTTTTTTTTGGTCTTTTCGAGACAAGGTCTCCCTGTAGCCCCAGCTTTCCTGGAATTCGCTCTGTAGACCAGGCTGGCCTTGAACTCACAAAGATCCACCTGCCTCTGCCTCCCAAGTGCTAGGATTAATGGCGTGTGCCACCATGCCTGGCTGTGACACTACACTTTCACAAGGTTAAATTCTGTGAAGACATCAAAGAAATGCAAAGGCATGACATGTTCCTAGGCAGGAGCAGATTTATTGCACTTTCCTTAAAAAAAAATAGGATGACACCCCTGAATTAGTTACATTTCAGGGGAGAGTAAAATGTTTTCCTTTCTTAAAGAGCTTATAAAGGATTTGGGGATCAGAGCATCTTGCCAGATGGAAAGATTAAGTGGACATTGACACAAAGTCAGTGGAATTCAGGAGAATGGCACTTTGAGAAAGAAAAGGCAGAAAAGCACCAGAACTCCAGCACTTTGCCAAGAAGCATAAGGTGATGCTAGATAAGAGGTTGAAAGCCTGTAAAACTGGGTTATGACAGGGTCAAGAGTCCATTTATCTGTGATTCCTAGTCCTTCGTTCTATGACACAAATGCTTAATGCCTTTCATAAATGTCTTCTCTATTTTACTGAGTATCTTTGGACCTCTAATTCGAGTTTTCACCATCGCCTCTTTTCACTCTTTTACATTTGTTCAAATAGTCAGAGATGGGGTAGTGGCTTGAATGCTGAACTGACATTTCTTTTATTTTTCCCCAGAGTCAACCTAAAAGGAAAAATTTTAAAATAGCCGTTGACAGATGTCAGGATTGTGATCCTTTGCTGCCCGTAATAATGAAGAATAGACAAGCTGCTTGTACATTGGGACAGACTGAAGTATGAAATCCATTTCTAGACAGTGGTTCTATCCAAATACCTGGAAGCTGTGCATGACGGTGAGTCACTAGGAATTTATCAAAACACTAAAATAGTTTAAGGTTGGGGCATTTGATAGGCACCTATTCACTAAGATTTTTCTAATGTTCAACAAGAACAAGAGGACTATGGAAGTATGAATGGAACAGATAGAGGGAACTATTATTATTATTGTTATTATTATTATTATTATTATTATTATTATTGCTATAAGGGAATAATGACAAGGAATGTAGCACTCGGGTAGTTTTAGGACAATTTATGGTATATCTGAGAAACTGTAAATGTGAATATGGAGTATACCCACTTATGGCATTTTATCATTCTCAAATTCTCTCAATTCAGTTTTAGTTTTTGATTATAATCTGGGATTCCTCTTTTTTAGTTTTTATTTTACTCTTGTTTTGATTTCAAGAAGCTGGAGTGATGGATGCCAGAAGATGAAGGCCAAAGCTGCTCTGGTAATTTCATTCTGTAAGCCAAGGAATACAAGCTCTTCCTTTGGGTTAGGATGGAGATGTTTCTGGAAACAAAGGCTGCTAGCATGGATCTCCTGACCAAAGTCAAGCAATGTTGAGTATGAAATTATGTGTGTAAAAAGGGGCAATGTGAAGACAAGGGGGGATTTTCACTTCAAACTGTAAGGTTGTGAGTATGTTGATGGATCTGGTAGACTGGCTCTTAAAATTCAGTATGTGCTACAAACAGCTACTTTGTTTAAACTTTAGACCCAGAGTTATATGTTATATCTGCAGTAATATTTGATACTGGAAAATGGAAAATGAAATGAGGCCCCTGCATCTTTTATAACAGAACTTCTTTTATCTCATATATTAATCTGATTTCAAAATATTTTGTTTCCTTCCTAGGGATTTCATTCACAAAAAGCATTACTATAAGGTTAAGATGTTCATTTATTGGGTGGTTTTGTTGAGGACAATTTGCAATTACACCCTTTAAAGGAGAAAATGATTCCCAGCTTACATACTTAGTTTATTAGAATGGAGAAAGAGAGAAGTGTAAATTTTCTCAATTTCACAGATGCACTTTAACAATTTTTATGCCAACTACAGAAGCTTTATAACATTAGAAATTGGGCTCCAAGGAAGAATATTGAAATGAATTTTTGAATATTGTAAAAATCTACAACACACTCTTAATAGTGTCACAGATTACAGTGGAGGAAAGGATAAATGATGTGAATGTCTCAAGTATACATAAATATAGATTGTTGTCTCTTCCTGATTTTCCAACTGGAGACAACTAAAGGCCCTCTTGTCTGGTTAACTCTGAACAAATGCTGGGTCTGAATTTTGTTAATTTTGTATTATTAAACTCTACAGGCTGGGGATATCTAGTTTCTCTGTGAACCGCATTTCTTCCCATAAGAACTGCCTCTTCACCTGGTCCAACTCCCAATGCAGCTGATAGCTTTGTGCAGATTCTTAATTAGAATCACACTGAAGTTTTCACATATAGAGTTACAGTTTCATCTGGAGAATTTTCATAAATATGAACTCAGAAGACAGAATTAAATTTTCCGATTCGTGAACCAAGGATAGGGGTAATCTCTGTACTCAGGATGCAGGGGCAGGTAGTATCAAGAGTTCAAGGTAAGACCCAGATTTGTAAAATTTGAGGTAAGCCTGCGCTTCATGAGACTATCTTAAAAACAAAGATATTTTATAAGTTCTGATTTCTTTTCCCAAAACTATGTATTCTATTCCCAGGTGGTATTACTATGAAGTTTAAAATGCTAAATCCTCTGGTACATTCCCTTCTTGTGGGAGAAGTTGTAGTGCTGCATTCAATCCATGTGATTGAAGTTTTTTAAATATCATTTTCAAAAATAGACTATGTAAATTGCAGACAGTTGAGAACCTTTGTCTCATTCTGTTGATTTTCCTGTCCTGATGCTTTCCTTTCTTTCAGGTGCAATTGGAACCATATGCTTGGGTTACCCTTAAGGAGAAGATGGGCTGAGGAAATACGTTTATGCTTCACGGTCCTTTCATTTTTAATTATTTCTCATTATCATGGTGGAGTGGTAGGTTCCAGAGTTATGCCTATACCCACTTGACTTTGTGAGCATGAGGGCCTGGTCAGAAATTTCATTGCATTATAAACATGCCCTGTGTCCCTGGGCAGAGGAAATATATGTGTTGTAGAAACATGTTTGAGCTGTATGTGGAGACACCCAGTTTATGAAATGACTAAAAAACTTATTAATGACTATCATCATTTTAAGATTACTACTGTTGTGGGCTGGAGAGATGGCTGAGTGGTTAAGGGCACTGGTGGGTCCTGCTGAGGATCTGGGTTTGGCAGCCAACACTCACAAGGTGACTAACAATCCTCTCTAACCCCCTTTCTCAGCAGATCCAACTCCCTCTTCTGACCTCCACTGGCTTTGTGTGACATGGGTGCACAAACATACATGCAGGCAATACACTCACACATATAAATATAATAAATAGCTGGGCGTGGTGGCGCATGCCTTTAATTCTAGCACTCAGGTGCCAGAGGCAGGTGGTTCAAGGCCAGCCTGGTCTACAGAGTGAGTTCCAGGACAGCTGGGGCTACAGGGAGACCCTGTCTCGAAAAGACCAAAAATAAAAAATAAATAAAATGTTTATCTGCTTTTGTTTCTATATGATATAGAAAATTGAGAGTTGACAAACTTAAATAATTAAGATAAGGATTTAAAGAGTAGATCAAAAGTGGTTGAAAGTTTACAGCAAAGAATTTCTAGTAAAATTATATGTTAGTCTATTTTGAATACAATAGCTAGATACTACACCTTAGACTGGGTGCCTTAAGCATAAATCTCTCAGTTCTAGAATCTGAGAAGTCCAAGATCACTATGTCAGATTTGACTTTGGACAAGTACTTTCTTACTAGCTTGCACACTGCTGTCTTTTTTATTGTCATATTCTTTTAAAATGTACATTCAAAGAAATCTCTCTTTTCCTTTCTTCTATAAGGCCACTAATCACATCAAGAGGGCTCCATTCTTCTAGCCATAGCTAACTCTAATTGCCTCCCAGAGGCCAGTCTCCGTATGACATGACACTGGAGCTTAGGGCCTCATGGGTTAATTGAATGGTCATGAACATTTAGTCCATAATAGAAAATGTAGTGCATACTAAGAGAAAAAAGCCTCTCTTTTCATGTGCAACTTAGAAGCCAGTTTCTTTAAGGACCAGTTTACCAATGTCCTCTAACAAGAATAGTCCTCCTAGTAGAAAAGTGAAATGTGTTTAAAATGAAAATGAGAATTAAAAATGAACAAAAACTGATCAGACAAAATGGTAGAGGAAGAGGAATGAAAGGTTAATGGCAATTCAAGGAAATAATTGTTTATATTTTTTCACATTAGGAACCAATAATCTGACTCAGTGAGGCATTTGGCAAAGGAGACACAGAAATGGAAGAAAGATGGTATCATCTCTAGCAAATCTGAGATAAATGCCTAAGATTGGAAAAATCGGTTCATACGAAAAGCTACTGGATCTCTAACACTGAGATGATCCAGATAATGACATGTGAGTCTAAACAAGCTATTAATAGTATTGTAAAGTAAGATCAATATATAGAAATCTTTTCTTCAATTTATATCTTATTTAGGAATCGCCCTGGATAGGATCCCCCAGGAACCAGCATTACAGGCAATTGTTAACTGCCCTACTTGAGTGCTTAGAACTGAACCTGATCCCCATCAAGAGATCTTAACAGCAGAGCCATCTCTCTGGAGAGATGGCCTAGTGGTTAAGAGCACTGACTGCTCTTGCAGAGGACCTGGGTTCAATCCCCAGCACCCACATGGCAGCTGAGAACTGTCTTTAACTCCAGTTCCAGGGGAATCCGACACCCTCTTCTGACCCCCGAGGCATTGCACAACACGGGTGCACAAACCTATATGCAGACAGTACATTCATACACATACAAAAATAAATAAAAATTAAAAAAAAGAATTTAGAAAAACAAAAGTAAAGAAAAAATAAAAAAAACTGTTTTGTATGTAGGTAAGTTTAACTTTCTTTTACCTTATTACTCTTATATAGAGACATAGTTAAGAAAAATGTCCATATTGAAGATTTTAAAGAAATTTTCTCTCAATAGCTGAATGACTATTTAAAGTTTAATGTCTCATTTTGAATTTATCCCAGGGACAATGTAATAAATGTATCCAACTTTTCCATAGTTACTCATTTCTTTGTCCTCAATAATTTGAGAGGCTACATTTATCATACCCTGAATTCATATATAAGATGAGATCTATTTCTAAGATTTTCTACCCTGCACCATGGGTTTTTCTCTATATTTATGTTATAAAGTCTTAGTCATGAGGACTTTAGTATATCATAGTTATGTTTAAGGTTTAGCAAAGCCAGCCTGTTGCCAGCTTTCTTCTACTTCTTTGTAAATTTCCAAATGTTTTCAGGCTTTTCTTATATTTTTTCTGGATAAGCTATAGATGGTGTTATATTTTCAAATTCTATCTTTATACCTTCGTAATGTTGCCGTAACAAGCTACCATAGTAGAGAATTTAAGCCACAGTGGTTTATCTCCCTTGGATCATGTCATGGTGACAGTTCTGCATCAATTGAAGGGTCTAGGATCATTCCTTATTTCTTCCTAGGTTCTGCTGTTCACTGCTGATCCTTGGGGATGCCCTGGCTTATAGATTCATGGCTGCGGCTTCAGCATCATTCACACGTGGTCTTCTCCAGGCTCTCTATCCTTCTTTATAGGACACCACTCGCATTACGTTTGGAGTCAACCCAATAACTTCATGCTGACTAAAATACATCTGCAAAGATGTTCATAAAAAGCTAGATTCACTCACAAATATTAGGTATTGAGGCTTCAGCTTACCGTTTGAGAGAAAATACAGCTTGTAATAATATTTTTTGTGCTGTCATCTTATCTCAGAAAATAGAAAAATCCATTATTTATTGATTTTTGTATTTACTTCACTAGTGGAGTTGGAGCCACTTTTTAAATGCTCTGTATTGTACATTTGAATTTTTTGAGTGTTGAATGTTAATTTTATAGCTTGCTATTCATTAAGTTCTCCAATTATTCATAGTAAAATAAAATTTCACTATCATAAAGTTGAAATTTCCTCTTGCTGAAATATATTAGTTTATTTCCAGTTGAAATGTCTCTTACTTTTTGTTTAATTGTGCTTGTTAATATGTTTTACTCAATGTTTATTGCTAATAAAGATAGATGGATCTATTTTCATCTATCTATCTATCTATCTATCTATCTATCTATCTATCTATCTATCATCTATCATCATCTATCAAGCTATCTAATCTACCTCAATCTATCGTCTATATATTATCTACCACCTATCATCTATCTAATCTATCAATCATCTATCATCTATCTTTTATCTATCTATATCTATCATCTATTGGCTATCAATCATCCATCTATCTGTTGCAGAAGAATTTTCCTCTGGGGGGGGGGCGGGAAGCACCCAAAGCCTAGCAACTCTGCCCAACCTCTGCCGCTTTTAGATTTCCCACCTAAATAAGGCAATGCAAGTAGAGAGTTCTCAAATCTCAGTTAAAATTAGAGACTTTTAATGGGCTTGCTTACAAAATAATGGCAAAGAAACACACACCCAAGCCATGCACACAGCTTCTCCAGGTTCAATATTGCCACCGGGAGTTCCCAAATGAACCCCTGAACCCCATGCCTTCTCATGCAGGTCAAAAATGTCTAGAGAGCACCCAGCTTCGTGTGGCAGGCCTTTTATACGTCTTCACCTCTCTCGAAGTCCCAGCATTCCATACTTCTATGTAGTTTGCAGGCTGATTATCAGTACCATGGGAATACTCCCTGCAGGCCAGAAATATAGCTTCCCCCACTCAGCTGCTCTCAGTCCTGAGCTCCTATCAAAGAAGAAATAATCCATCCCACACTATCAATCAGGGGATACTATACACATGGATTCAAGCAATCGCTTGTTAAAAAACTTTAAAGCCATGTGTAATGGCTCATGCTTATAAATCCAACCACTTTTGAGGCAGGGGGATTGCAATTAGTTTGGACCATATTGTGAATTTGAGGCTATCTAGGGTTGCATAGCAGAAAGCAGGACTCTGTTTTAAATAAAGAGAGATACAAACAGATAAAAGACATTTGAACACAATTTTTTTTAGACAATAGGCTTTTTTTTTTAATTTTTTTTTTTAATTTATTTCGTATGTGTATGAATGTACTGTCTGCATGCAGATTTGTGCACCCGTGTCGTGCAATGCCGCGGAGGTCAGAAGAGGGTGTCGGACTCCCCTGGAACTGGAGTTCTGGAATTGGAGTTTCAGACGGTTCTCGGCCGCCATGTGGGTGCTGGGGATCGAACCCGGGTCTTCTTCAAGAGTAGTCGGTGCTCTTAACCGCTAGGCCATCTCTCCAGCCCGACAATAGGCTTTTATAGTTTCTCTTTTTTATTGTTTCAGCATAGCAACTGCAGTAGCATCTATGTTACATGTATGTTATATTAAGTATAAATAATCTAGAGATGATTTAAGTTGCATAAGACGGAGGACACTCAGATACATGCAAATAATATGTCAGATATTAATTCCAGGACTTGCTACTGCAGTTGTTTAATCCTAATCTTTTTTTTTATTATTAATTTTATTTATTTACGTATGTGTATGAATGTACTGTCTGCATGCAAGTCTGTGCACCCGTGTCGTGCAATGCCGCGGAGGTCAGAAGAGGGTCTCGGACTCCCCTGGAGCTGGAGTTCTCCTGGAACTGGAGTTTCAGACGGTTCTCTGCCGCCATGTGGGTGCTGGGGACCGAACCCGGGTCCTCTGCAAGAGCGGTCAGCGCTCCCAACCGCTAGGCCATCTCTCCAGCCCCCTGTATCATATTTTGAGAAGAGTATATTGATTTAAATTTTTTAAATTTATTTTTATGTGTATGAATGTACTGTCTGCATGTAGGTTTGTGCACCCGTGTCATGCAATGCTTCAGAGGTCAGAAGAGGGTGTCGGGGATCGAACCCGGGTACTCTGCAAGAGCAGCTGGCACTCTTAACTGCTAAGCCATATCTCCAGCCCCAGAGTATATTGATTTTTGTAAGAGGAAATTTCAGTGTATCTGTGATACAGACTATCATAAGTACTATGTAATTTGTAAGGATTTCATATGCTAAATCACTATGTAACTATACAGGCTTGGTACTTTTATCTGGAAGAAGACTTACTACTGTCCAGTTTTTCTATTGTTTTTAGGCAGTTTAAGTGTTTATCTTTGTTGAAGTACATTATACCAAGTAGTTTATATAGCATATTAATTTCTACCAAGTCCTCAACCTCATTTAAATAGCCTTATATGAAGAATAAAATATTTTATCCTTTTCAAAAGATACTTTTATTGGTTGGAGAATTTCATGCAATATACATTGATCATATTAAGATCCTTCTTCACTCCCATCTTACTACTTGGCTTTTATTTTATTTTATTTTTTATGAATTTCACTTAGCATAATTTGATCATATTTCAATCCCCTCCCACGTCTCCAACTCTCCTTTCTCAACATGCCCACTAAATTTTCGCACTCTAATACACAGGCACATATGTATACAATACATTATATGTATATATATATATATATAATAGTATATTATATGGAGGAGAGAGAGAGAGGAGAGTGAGAGAGAGAGAGAGAGGTTTGTTTCCCTAAATTCCTTTTGGTATGGGTTTATCCACTGGAGCTGGGTCCAACTATTAAGAATCTCACACTCAAAAGGACTGATGTAACTATACAGACCTGGCACTTTTATTTGGGAGAAGATTTTGGAAGAATTCTTTATTTGGAAGCAGTTTTGGGAATTGTTTGTATATTTCAGATACTAACCTTCTGTATGTTGTTTCTTTACTCAAAGATAGTATACTGTGCTGAACAGAAATTTTTTAGTGTAATGGGTTCCCATTTGTTGATTGTTAGACTTAATGCCTATAGCATAAATGTCCTGTTCAGAAAGTCCCTTTCTGTTCTGATAAATGTCAATGCATTCCTACTTACTTCTCTATGTAATTCAGAGTATTGGTCTGATGTTGAGGTCCTTTGTCCACTGGGACTTGAATTTTGAGCATCATGATAGACAGGGATCTAGTTTCATTCTTCTACATGCTGCTATCCAGTTTGATCAGTACCAACTTTTGAACATGCTACCTTTTCTTCAATGTGTATTTATGGAAACCAGGTGGCTGTAAATGTGTAGATGGAAATCTGGGTACTCAGTTTTACCCCATAACTTGTTTTTATGCTGTTTTTGTTTGATCATTATAGCTCTGCAGAATAACGAGATCAGGGATGATAATGCTGTTCTTTTGTTGTTCAGGATTATTTTTCATATTCCTGCATTTTTATGTTTCCATATGGAATTTGAGGTTACTTTTTTTTCAATTCCTGTGAAAACCCGTGCTGGAATTTTTTTAAAGTGTCTCACATTGAATTTGTAGATTTTGGTAGGATAGGAACTTTCATGATATTAGTCCTACCAATCCATGAGCTTGGGAAATCTTTCCACCTTCTGGGATCTTCTTCAATTTCTTCCTTCAATGACTTAATTTTTTTTTTGTATGAATCATTTGCCTCCTTTGTTAGATTTATTCCAAGATATTTTATGGGTTATGGGACTTTCGTGAATGAGATCATTTCCTGGATTTCTTTCTTGGTAAGTGTGTTGCCAACATATAGGACTCCTACTGATTTGGGGTATTAATTTTATATTTGATACTTTGCTGAATGTGTTTATTGGGCTCTAGGAGTTTTCTGGTGGAGTCTCTAGGCTATTTTATATACTGAACCATATCATCTTCAAATAGAAATACTTTTACATTGGTTTGGAGAGATGCCTCAGTGGTTAAGAGCACTGGATGCTCTTGCAGAGGACACAGGATTGATTCCCAGCACCTACATGGCAGCTAACAAGCATGCATAACTCTAGGGGGATTCCACACCTTTTGATTCTGCAGGCATTGGATGACATGGATGCACTTACACACATGCATGACAATACATTCTTATACATACTTCAGACACAGGCCGTGGAGCAATAGAGCAGAACTGATCTGGAAATTTCCCTGAACACTAGCTCTCATAGTATCATAGGATATTATGCAAGGTGCCATGGGAGGAAATCAATAAATGGCCCTGCTGAGGTATAAACCATAATAAACACAACAGTGATTGGCTCAGCAGACTATTTCTATTGGTGTAGTAGTGACAATTGTATCTTGCTGGTAATCAACAGCTGACTAATTGGATATAAAGTCCACTCAGTGGGATACACATGGCCAGAGAGGTCATAGACCTTAGAGCAAAACCTACTTTGTTACATCACCAGACCAATGTAACTTCTTATTGTACTCTATATATCCTTATATTTACAAAAATGCACCTCTCACTGCTTATCAAAAGCTAGTTTTTCCAAAAGATAAAAACTATTACAGGGTTTCACAAGTGGTAAAACTAGAGAACAAGTGTTTGTGAGATACTCATCCCAAAGTGACACATCTACAATATAACTTCTGTAGCTAAGGCTCAGGGATTATAGGGCATAGAAGGAATATTAATGCATCCCTATATTCTTACCAGCAAAGCTTTCTCAAGGAAAAGAAAGCCACAACAGGCCAAAGTGCAGAGCATAAGAAAGAGACTTCAGAGTGCCTGAGCCCTGGTAGGACATCTATATCAAATCTCTGCCACCCAAGCCTCAGGGGCCATTGAGAAGAGGGGGTGAAAAGACCCTAAGAGTCAGGGGCAATGGAACAGGTTTCTGGGCAGCTAAGGAGTTCCTCATATGAACCTAAAGCAATTATGACAGAATGTATGAGACCCAGGCAAGACCAAACCAGACTACCCACTCATAGAAGTGGGTAAGAAACCCCAAATATAACTGCAACTCTAGGCAACTGATGACTACTCGGAGAGGGAGAGTGGGTTTTCTTTAAAAGAGTGATGCTAAGTAGGCTGCTAAAGATCCACTGGACACAAACATGTCTTGTAAGACCTGAGCATATATGACAGAATGCATGAAATCTGGTGTGATCAAATTGTATTGTATGAAATTCATAAAAATTTAATAAAAACCTTTATCATCTTAAAATACTGTCTTTCAGTACATGAATATAGAAGCTCTCTCCATTAAGTTAGGTCTTTAATTAACTTTCAATAATATGTTGTCATTTTCAGAGTACATAGCTTATATCTTCATGTTAACTATTTTATTCTTTTGGTGGTTTTGTAAATGAAATTGTCTCCTCAAATTTAGTTTTGCTTTGTTAGTTGCTAGGACATGGAAATAAATTGACATTTTAATATAAAAATTTTATATGCTTATAAACTGCTGAATTCATTATTTTTATAATTATTTTCTGCTTATTTTTCAAGATTTTCTATACTCTGTGGCTTGATATTCTATAAGGAGAGCAGTTTATTTATTCTTTCCCAAATTTAGATACCTTTTGTTTCTCTTTTGCTTCATCTCCCTGGCTATACTGTTCACTGGGTGTAGGAATTTTATTCTTAAGAATAGACCCTTTGGCAACAATGTATGATGTAAGTTTTTTGACTGATGCTAATTAGTTTGAAAAATACCCCTTCTACTCCCATAAATTTCAGTGTATTTTATAATAAAAATGTCATGGATTTTGTTAAATGTTTCTGCTTTGTTGAGTTTGGTAAGAGTTTGTCCTTTCTTCTGTTAATATGGTGATTTTTCTGGGTTGGCACTCAAGTATTAAACCAATCATATTTCACTGAAAACCTTTACTGGACAGTGGTGAATAATTATTTTTATGTGTGGCTAGAATCAGTTTGCTATTTTTAGGACTTTGCATCTGACTTCAAAGAGGATATGGATATATATCCTTTTAAAATGTTTTATTAATTCTTTGAGAATTTCATAGAATATATTTTGATTATATTTACTCTCCTTCCCTGTATCCTCTCAAGTCTACACCTACCCCCCATATTCTCCATTTCATGTTCTCTTTTTATTTTTATAGCCTATTGAGTCCAGTTTGTGTTACCCAAATACTCTTGAATGTATGTCCATCCCTAGAACATGATGGCTTTGTCAGGTTTCATACACATAAAAGCAACTCTCCCTCCCAGCAACTATCAAATGACAATATCTCTTCAACTAAGGGTGGGACTTTGTACCTACTTCCTTCTTCTATACTGAGATTTTTGTCCGGGTTGAACTTTAGCAGGTTCTTTTCATGCCAATTGCTATGAGTTCATATGTTCAAATGCCCCGCCCCCTGTAGCTGGAAAACATTATTTAATTATAGTCATCCATTGCCTCTGGCTCTTACAATCTTTCTGCTCCCGTTTCCATGAAAATCCCTCAGCCTTTGGCTAAGAAATGTGATATACCCATCTCATTTATGGCTGAGAAATCCTCAGTCTCTTTTTTCCACTGCAGTTTGACCAGTTGTGAGTCTTTGTGTTAATCACTGTTGTCTGTAAAGAGATGCTTCTCTGATGAGGATTGATAGATGCACTAATTTATAGGTATAGCAACAAGTCATCAGGAATCACTTTAATACTATATTCATTTAGTAGAATAATAGTAGGTTCTCCCCTAGAGTCTGTGACCTGTCTAGCTACAGGTCCTAGGCCCTGATAATGGTGCCGTGTGTGGCTTCCATCTTGTTGAGCAGGCCTTAATACCAAAGAGAAAGTGTTTTGTTATTTCCATTATATTTGTGCCATTACTGCACCTGTGGGCATAATTAATTGTTAATATAATTGGAGGGTTCACAGCTGGGTAACATTGATGTTTACTTTTCTCTTCTGATAGTGTGTGCAGCACGTTCCATCATCATGAAAGCTAGCTAGCAGAGATAAAGCTTTGAGATCTGTACTACTAGGTGAAATAAAATCTTTGCTAAAAATTTCTTGTAAATTATATGGTATTACTGTGATTCATCAAGGAGTGGTTATAGAAACATATTCTTCAAAGGTTTTTACGTAAAGAATGTTTTAATTTTCTTCCTTATGTACTTTTTCTTTGAGACACATTTCAGAAGGGAAACCAGCATGCCACACATTTTTGTATAAAGGTGTCCATGAGAAGAACACTGGCTGAAGTGGTTGGGTTCTTCATGGGTTGATGCTAGGCACTGGGCTGGTGTACATCAACGACCATCTTCATACCACTTAGCCCCTTCCCTGTATTGTAATTAGTATCTGGACTCAAGACTCATGTCTTGGTGCATGCTGGACATTTCTTTCATTCAGGAAGACATGCCAGTTGATGATGCAGGACTTTAAGGTGAGGTATTCTGAGAAATTACTTTGGACCAAAGTTGATCCCCTATGGATTCTAGTAGTCTAAAACCACCATAATTGCATTGCCAACCATTATAGGTATTTTCAGGCAATGAGATTAGATCAAAGTAGTTTGCAAATATAAAGCATTTTTCTTCTTGCCTTGGTTGGAAGAGATCTGCGTTTTCATTACACCATTTGGCAGAGTTTGATTTTTCCATCTGAATAGTCCCGACTTCTGAAATATTCCACCAGACAGTAGAGCAGCTGTGTGAAAAGCTGGTTGATTTCAAAGTGATCTCCAGCTTTATGATTGTCCAGGCTCCAGCATAGAACCAGTGTGATAATAGCCTCCATAAAAGGTTACAGGCTACAGAGGGGATCATGCCAGCATGTTTTAGTCTTTAGACTGGTATAAAGCTGAAAATTTAGAAAGCACTTGGCTTAATTGGACAAACATTTGTGTTCTTGATATATGCAAAAATATTTCCTACTAATACCTGGAGAAAAATATAATAGTCTCTAAACTGAATCAAGAAAATATTTGTTAGATACCCAGAAGAAAAGTTCTGTTCACTACCTCTATAATTCCATGCTGAAACAGTCATCTAAGCCAAGTCCGAGAAAAATAATTGAGTGAGTCTAAATAGGAAAGGACTGGCAGGCCTGGCACCACAGGCCTTCTAATTCCACACCAGCTCTCACTTGCAGCTCCAATGTAAGCAACTCAAACATGTCATATTGATAGTTAGATCTTAAGTTAGGAATCTGTTAATAATTTACCAACTATAGATTACTTTTTATTAAATTAGGAATAGAGTGATCAAAAACAAACAAAAAATCAAGAACTGTTCTATGCCATGGTTTATCATTTTGGATAGAAATGAGAAAATAGCAAATTCAGTGTCAGCAAGGGTATGTGTCATGTGATTCAATGGAACGGGAACTAGAAACAATGTCAGATGTCATGGTACAGTTCCAGGAATACATGCCAGTTAGAGGTTTATTTGAGTTTGATCAATATAAAAAACACATACAAAGACAAGCCCAAGTGACAACTAGACATCATATCACAAAGGAGGCAACAACGGATCTAGAGGAGGGAAACATTTAGAGTTTAGATTTTTGTTTCCATTCAGAAGTTAACACAGAGACATATCAGGCTGAAAAGAATGCTTAGGAAGCCTGAAACCTGACATAGCGTTTAAGACAGATACATATGATGTTTCTCCTTTAAAACGGAGAACTTCCTGAGTAAAGGAAGCTCAAGTTGCTTCCATTCCATCATCTATGAGGGAAAGGCTGATGGGCAACTTAATGCGTGGGGCTCAAGAGAATTGTTCTGCCTGATGTAGTTCATCTTGGGTTATGGGAAGAACAATGAAGGACAACTGAAGCTGTCACTAAACATCCTTTCCCTGTGCACCAATGCATTAGTGTATTCCCTAGGCTGAGCTGTACACGGTGGGGCAATGACTCTGACTTGAGTTCATCTCAGGCTTTGACTATGTTAAACTGCGTGTTCTAGAATTAAAACAAAAATTACATTATAATAGATAATTGGTTTGGGAAAGATTGTTCTTAAAATCTAGTGATTGATCTGCCTATGCATATGAGATATTAAATTGTCTAGATACCTAAAGCTTCACTGGATCTCTGCCCTCAGATAAGGCTAAGAGGCAAACTATTTTTCAATTCCCCTAGTATATAAATAGCTTCTATTGATGCAATTCAAGAAATACTAAGAATTTCAGAAAACAAACAGATATTCCTTTCATCATAAGCTTGGATTAGTAAGAAGAACAAGAGGGTTTGAGTGATTTCAACTGGAGGGAACATAACTCAAAATAATTAAAGCTATATACAACAAACCCACAGCCAGCATCATTCTGAATGGAGACAATTAGAAAGATTCCCCTTAAATTCAGGAACCTGGCAAGGCTGTTCACTCTCTCCAGTCTTTTTTTTTTTAATATAGTGCAAGACACTCTTTCTAGAGCAATAAAAGAAGGGAATTAAAGGCATAATAATTGGAAAAGAAGAGGTCAAATTAACCCTTTATGCAGATGATATAATATAACCGAGAGATGCCAAAAATTCCACCAGAAAACTACTAATGAGAAACACTTTCAGCAAAGTGTCAAGGAACAAAATTAATCTGCAGTATATACCAATAACAAGCAATTGGAGAATGAGCACATGGAAATTCTTCCATTCACAATAGCCTCGGAAAAAAAAAAATAAAGTATCATGCAATAACCCTGACCAAGCACATTAAAGGTCTCTACAATGAAAATTTTAAATCTTTAAAGAAAGAGCTTGAGGAAGAAAATAGCATAAAAGGCCTTCTATTCCCATGAATTGGAAGAATTAATACAGTGAAAATGACCATCCTACCAAAAGTAATGTATAGATTTAATGCAATCTCAATAAAAATCCCTATGACATTATTCATAGAATTAGAAAAAAATCCTAAAATTTACATGAAAGCACAAAAGTCTATGGATAGCCAAAGCAATCCCAAGCATAAAAAGCAATGCGGGGTGGTGGTGGTGGTGGTGTTACTATACCAGATTCCAAACTGTATTACAGAGCTATAGTCATAAAAACAGCATGCTACTGGCACAAAAATAGACCCATAGATCAATGGAACAAAATTGAAAACTAATTTTGTTCTTCTTACTAATCCAAACTTATGATGAAGGGAATATCTGTTTGTTTTCTGAAATTCTTAGTTTTTTTTTGAATTGCATCAATATATACTATTCATATACTAAGGGAATGAAAACACTTCCAACTTGAGTACATGCAATTTCAGCTACATGATATTTGAAAAAGGGGCCAAGAACACTCAATGGAGGAGAGATGGCATCTTCAGCAAATGGTGCTGGCAAACCTGGATCTCCAGTTTTGGAGTCAACTCCAAATGAATCAAAAGTGAACTCCAAATGGATCAAATGTGAAAGTTGAAACTTTCAAACTCTTAGAAGAAAACGTCTCAGCAACCTACAGGATATACATTAGTTGTTCAGGAATTAAAGTCAATAATCAATAAGTAGGACTTCATACACTAAAAAGTTTTTGTACATCAAAAGAATCAACCAAAGAGGTGAAGAGAAAACCCACAAAGTGGGAGAAAATCTTCACTTCAGGAACCAGAAAAATGGAAAGGACCCAGGAAGGTAAAGGGAAAGAGGGAACCTGAGAGAGAACACTCATAGGAGGCAGGAGTTACTAAGGGAGAAATGGATACAATGAGGGTATGCAAAAGGGGGGGGAGGGTTATAGAAGAAAATTTGGGGATAAAAGGAAAGAAGGCGCTCAAGAGAGGTGGGACCTTAAGAGACTAGTATTATCAAGGGAGAAACGGGAAAAATCAGGACACTTTAAGTGGGGAAGACATGGAGGGAAGATTAGACAGGGATGGGGAGAGAGGAGAGATAAATAATGCCTACCTAGTGTAAAAAAAGAGGGAATCATATTAGTCTAACAATATAATGGCAAATTACATGTACAGTAGCTCTACATAAGTCCACGTGTGTAGCTGAAGTACATAACGATAAACAGTGCCAGACAGAGAAACCTTCCTTTGAATTGTTTGCCAGGGTAGTTGAAGAGACTCCCAAAATACCACAGGGAGAACATCAATTGATAATCCAACACCAGCTTTAAGACCAAATATCCAAATCAGTGTCCGGCACAGCATATGATATTGGTGCAGAAGTGGCACTTTTATTTTGGGGGCAAACAATGGCTACCTAATTGGACTTAAAGCTCACTCAATGGGAAGAAATTAATATGTGGTACTGTAAACATAGCCAAGTACAAATGGCTGGAAAGATCATAGATCTTAGAGAAATTCCCAAAGCTGTCACATCCCAAGGCTAAGGTAACTTCTTACTAAGTGCAAAATAAGTGTCCTTATATTTATAGATGAATATCCCAGACATCACTGAATAAAGAAGCTTATTTTACACTAGATGAAGACTATTACAGATTACCACAACTGGTCACACACAGAGATTGTCTGTGAATTTCCCAAGCCCAAGGTGCACATCTACCATGCAATCTGTACACTTAAGGTTCACACAACATAGAACAAATCTCCTAACTCTCATTAAGGAAGCTCCCTCATGCAACAAGAGGCCAGGAACTCAAAAGGTCATAGATGGCCAAACAATGGAGATTAGGAGTCTGCAGAGTGTGGGTCCATGAACAGGTCTCCCATACCAAGTATCACTCACCCAAAACTCAGGGACCATTGTGGAAGATGGAGCAGAAAGATTATAAGAGGCTGGGAGGTGGTACAAGACCACATGGAAACAGAATCCTACAAGCTCCTGGGACCCTGCCCATATGAACCTACAGCAGTAGTGTCAGCATGCACAAGACCCATGCAAACTAAAAAAAAAAAAAAAAAAAAAAAGCATAGAACTGGAGAAATGGGCAGCAGAACCCAATCTTAGCTGAAGAAATATTGGCAGCTGCTTACTGTTGGTTGAACAAGAACTGGTCTTAAATAAAGCAAGAGATTCTGGATAGGCTGACTAGGGCTTAGTGGATGAACCTGCATTGTGGGAGGGTGCCAATGGAGAAAGAGTTAAAAGGCAATTAAAACTGATTGAGGTATTATGTATGAAATACACAAGAATTCAATAAAAATTAATGAAAAAATGAGTGATTTGATTATCTCCTTCATGATTCTGAACATAGTCAAGTCCAAATTAGTATAATGGTGATCATTATAAGTGATTTGAATAAGCGAGTGCTAGTTCCTGCTATATCAGCAGTAAAAAAACAAGTCCAAATTAGAGTGTTTGCTGGTGAGGACAAAAGGGCAGCCCACTGCTCATGGACACATACGAAGTGTGAGTCTTCTTATATCTTTTTTGGGGGGGGCTTTTTGAGACAGGGTCTCCCTGTAGCCCTGGCTGTCCTGGAACTCACTCTGTAGACCAGGATGGCCTTGAACTCACAGAGATCTGCCTGCCTCTGTCTCCCAAGTGCTAGGATTAAAGGCGTGCACCACCTTGCCCAGTAAAGCCAGGTGATGGCGTCCCTGGGTGACCTTGAACCACCGACCTTTCAGTTAACAGCCAAAGGCACTGACCAATTGTACCACTGAGATGCCTCAGTCTTCTTAAACCTTGCCTCATCTGATCTTGAGCCAAAGCTGAGAGGATGGATCCTGGAGACTCAGATACATTCTCTTAAACACAATCTTGATTTCATTTGCCTGAAGCCATGGGAACTGGTTCAGCCTGGATGAATTGGCAGGAATTTGAATAGACTTTGAAGTAACCTTTCCTCTAGGGAGGAGAGACTTGTGGGTTAAATAGTGAAGTTCTCCCCAAAACAATAAGCCTCTGCTTTGAAAAAAAAAAAACTCTGGAAAGACTCAGAAAAAGATGGCAGAGTGCAGGAACTCAGGTGGGGTGGGGGGGCATGGAAAAGGAAGTGACTCTAAATTTGATTGAGAAATGATATCTGATGTATGGAAATAGTTTAATAACAATAATAAATTTAAAAAAAAAGCTCGGTCTCTGTTCTTTTGAAAGGACAGCTCCAAGGCTCTTTCCATACAATTTCTCAGAGCATCTCTGGAGGACTGACACCCCATCGTCCACAGAAACAAGCAGCTCAGTAATGCATGCTTCATTTCTCTCATTCTTTCTATTCTCTCACTCTTGCTTCCTGAGATACCTCCAGAATAAATAACCCATGTCCTGGCCCTTGTCTCAGATTTTGCTGTCAGGGAAATTCAAATGAGGACAATCATTTTAAACATTGAATTATTTAGTAACAATTTTACACTACATTGAAGTTGGGAGGCTGCTAGGTCCATAGCAGAGAAACAATATGTTATGATATTCCACTTGTATTTTACTGCCATATGGGAGTCCTCAAAACTTCAATTTTTAAAAAACAAGAGCAAAACATGCATAATACATGCCATAAATCTGAAGAAAATTCAAGTGCCACTGGAAAGTCTATTACAGAATCTTCACTGCTCGGGTGAAAATATACAGGCCAAATTCTAATGGTACTAAGTACATTCATGAAGTTAGTATTGTACCTGGAGAATTGTTTGTGTCCATTCCATTGAGTTTGTTTAATTGCATTGGTATTCATATGATTATCTCCCTGGTACTGTAAACAAAGACTAACTTCTTATAGTCATTTTTAACATGTGCCCCTGTGTAAGATTTTCAAAATAAAAGCAAGCATGTTTATACTTAATTCAGTGTATTGGATAGGAGGTGCCAATGTTTTAGAATTTACTATTGGTAGGTCAGATACTTCATGATCTAGTTTTCTTACAAATGCCATACATTTTTCAGAAAGTATTCTGAGCTTTCTTTCACTTACATATATTTCAAAAGCAATTGGTACAGTGAAATGTTAGTCTTTGAAGGGTTTCAATGTTTCTCTGTCTCCTTTAAGTGTCAAATATGGAACATAGCAAAAACAAATACAGTGTATTGACCGATGTATCATTCATTGGAAGGTGATGGATGGGGTGAGACTCATTCAGGCAGTAAATTCACATCAATTTTCTCAGAAAGCTTTTTGACATGGTTTTGGAAGCCCTCTCTTGATGTGAAATATCTGTTCTCTAATGCCTCCTTCTCTAGGTCCTCCTCCCCGGTCTAAAAGGCAGTG
Source organism: Rhizomys pruinosus (assembly GCA_009823505.1). NCBI lineage: Eukaryota > Metazoa > Chordata > Mammalia > Rodentia > Spalacidae > Rhizomys > Rhizomys pruinosus. The sequence goes on from VZQC01002755.1 coordinate 2,108,360, forward strand.
TGATTTCAGACATGCTGAAGATCTGTTAAAAACAAAATAGATCTCACAGTCAATAAAAGCAAATGCCTTGGCATCCATAACATTTCAAAGGATATAAATTATCTTACCAGTAGTCTTCAAAATGAAGATGAGTTGCAAGCAAAAGTCATTATTATTTCACACTGCGAGACAGGTATAGTTGCTATTTGGAGATCCAGATGAACATGTAGATTAGTTCATTAAGTTATTGTGCACATGTTAGCCTCACTTCATTGTTTCATCTAAGAAAGTTGGCTTTTCTTTGTAAAGTAAGTTTTGGAAAATAAAGCTGATGGCTATTCAGAAGCTGAGGCAATAGAACAGTAGTGGATGATTACAGCATAGAGAAGGTCCACACATTACTTCTGTATCAGGACTTTTCAAGGTACCAAAGTAGTGGAGGTATATAGAAAGTACAGCAACACATGATGTAGTGCTTAGAGGACTTTAGTAAGAGAGAAAAAGGCAGGCAAACCAAACTTTAGGATCTGATATGAGACTAAAATTCCCAAGATGGCATGCAAACTAAAACTAAGAAATTACTAACACTGAGATTCTTGATTTTGTTTTCTTTTCCTTGTATTTTAAATTTTAGTATAATGGGATTGGGATATGTTAACAGAAGCTAAACACTGTTAAGCAAGCATTGTTCAAGGCTGTTAAGCACTGTTACATGCAGCTACTCCTGTAAAGTTTAGCTTTTTCTAATCTTTATGTTTTCCATGAATGAATTCTTCCAGCCTTTCAGTGCTAACAGATAGCCCTTGCCTTATGCCTGGCATTCTTTAGTGGGAAACTGTCAGTCAAAGTGCCTCTTCTCTGGCTAAAAGCCAGATTATCCTCTTGGTAGGATGACTATTTTGGATAGCTTTTAATCACCCTTGCTGCAAAAACAGCTATAACTGAACCCAGGATTTCTGATCCAGAAATACTTGCCCATATTACAGCTGCCTAGTCAATCTGCATCAGCCACAGAAGGAACTGTCTAGGGTAAGATTAGGCTCAGGAAACCATGTAGCTCCTCTCATCTCCTGAGTAATTCAGCAAGAAGTCAGTGATTGGAGGAACCAAAAGTTTACAATTCTTCATTTATATGCTACAGTTACACCCATGCCACGCCCTCCCTCCTGGCTATTTACACCATTTAGCAGCAGCAGCAGCTGCCAGCAGTGCCTAGCAGTTGCAGAGCTCTGGAAAAAACAGTGACAGGAAGCAAAAGACTGGAAACAACAAAGGGATGGTGCATACAAGTAGAGAGAAGGCGGAGAGCCAAGACTGTGAGGTGGAAAGTGAACATGGTAGACAGGAGACTGCAGGACCTGACTGCTGGAAGGGTTCCTTTGAGTTGCCAAGCCTTGAAGGCTGAGGGTCCCAATGACCCCTGCTAGAGAGCTACCACACTAACTACTGTAAATTCCAAGAGTCAGATAGCCAGAGCTCAGGAGCACTAACACTAGCTGAAGGTTAGTGATTTCTCATGTCACTGCCATTTAGTGTCAAGAATTTCACTATTTACCTGGCTGCTGGCAATTAGAACAGAGACCAAGTTTCTAATCTGGGTACTTAGGGCTCTAAGATTCAGCTTCCAAGGCCTGGAGCCATAGTTAGTAATTCTCACATCTTGGACCTACAAGCCTCTGGGTCTGTTCAGCTCTCAAGGTCACAGAGTAACACCAAAAGAGCTACTCCTCATTCACTCACAATTTCTATTTGAGTAGAACAAAAAGATACCATCCACCTCATGACTATAGAAGAAAGCAGAGAAAGCACACTAACTGTGAACACAATCAAGGCTGATGTGTGGACTGAGATATTTTTAGGTCAAAACCTATATAAATTTTCAACAGACTGAGTCTCCATAAGGAAAGCAGTATGTAATGCAATTGATTATTTAGCAGCACATTTATGTTGTGGATGCTGCTATTTGTGGCGACAGGATGGCAGCCTAGAAATACCATTACTTACAGCAAACAAGGTGACAGTAACCTCACAACCAGCCTCTTGTTTGAGTGCCTCATAGGTATAAGGGATGAGTAGGGTTATTATACAAAGGCTGTCCTTGTGGTGACAGAAAAACATGCCCTTCTTTCCTTAATGGATCATGTAATTTATAAATGCTGGGGTACTCTAAGCTGTGTTGCTTTTTACAGTAAACAACTTGAAAAAATTATTTTAAAATTATGACTTTGACATTGTAGATATTTTGAGTAATGTACTTATAAAAGCATAGAACAGAATATGATGAGAAGTTAACATAATCTACTCCTTCTGTTCAGGGAGATTTAGAAGCTGGCACACCTGTAAGTTCATACTTGACTTGTATACAAAACTAAGTCAACTGGCATTTAAATTTTTTTTAAACTTACTATTTAATATGTAAGAATATTTTTCATTCAAAATATTACAAAAGCATTTTAAATACATTTTTGGGTAATGGAATTTGAAACTCTAACTGGTTTCACTATCTTAAAAATCTTAGTGTAGGGCCTGGAGGGCACTGGCTCATTTTGCAGAGGACCCACGTGGCAGCCTGCAACTGTCAGTGACTTCAGTTCCAGGGGATTCAATACCTTCTTCTAACCTCCGTGGGCATTGAACAAGATGGGTGCACTTACATACAAGCTGGCAAAACATTCATACACAAAAAATAAAAAAAATAAAAAAAACCTCTTTGTCTAGTTGTAAAGAGAATATATACTGACATAGGTGAAGCAGGCTGATTGTGGAAAAGACAGGGGATCTCAGGCTCTGAAACTCACAACCCACACTGGCAAGAAGTAAAGGTTGTTAGGTTGTTAGGGAGATGGGTCTATAATTCTCCTTTTTAGTTGTATCTTTGCCTGGTTTTAGTAATAGAGTGATGCTGGCTTCATAGAAGGAATTTGGGAGAATTCCCTCTGATTGTATCCTTCTAAACAGTTTCAGTAATAATGGTTGTAGGTCTTTTTGAAGTGTAAATGTTTTATAGAATTCTGCCATGAAACCATCTGGGCCTGGGCTTTTATTAGTTGGGAGGTTTCTTACTACATCCTCAATTTCTTCATATATTATGGGTCTGTTTAAGCTGTTGATCTCTTCTTGGTCGAGCTTTGGTGATTCCCAGGACTTCAGATATTCATCCATTTCTTCTAGGTTTTCAAAACTTGGTAGAGTATAGGTTCTTGAAATATTCCCGTATGATTTTCTGGATCTTTTCCTTGTCTGTTGTGATATTTCCCTTTTTATCATGGATTGTATTGATTTGGAGTTATTCCTTCTTTCTTTTGGTTAACTGGGCTAGAGGTATGTCTATCTTGTTTATTCTTTCAAAGAACCAACTTTTGGATTCATTGATTTTTTGTATTGTTTTCTTTGTTTCTATTTCATTGATTTCTGCTCTGATTTTTGTTATTTCTTCCTGTCTGTTGTGTTTAGGGTCCATCTGTTGTTGCCTCTCAAGAGCTTTTAGCTGTAGTGTTAGATCATTCAATTGTGCTCTTTCTGTTTTTCTAATGTAGGCACCCAGGGCTATAAACTTCCACAGATGCCAAAATTCTAAACAGGATACTGGCAAATCGCATACAGACTCACATCAAGAAGATCATCCATCATGACCAAGTTGGATTCATACCAGAGATGCAGGGTGGTTCAACATATGAAAATCAATAAACATCATCAACACATAAATGAAATGAAAGACAAAACCACACCATCATCTCAATTGATGCTAAAAAAGCCTTTGACAAAATCCAGCATCCCTTCATGCTTAAAGTCCTAGAAGGAATTGGATTGGAGGGATCATTCCTCAATGTAATCAAAGCCATATACAGGAAACCCACAGCCACACATCATCCTAAATGGGGAAATGAACAGAAACATTCCCTTTAAAGGTAGGACTTGGCAAGGCTTGCCCCCTGTCACCACTCCTCTTCAATATAGTGTTTGAACACACACTAGAGCAATAAGGCAAGAAAGGAAATTAAAGGAGTAATAACTGGAAAAGAAGAAGTCAAGCTATCTCTATTTGCTGATGATATGATTGTTTACTTAGGGTGCTAAAAACTCCACCAGAAACTCCTAGAAATGATTAACAGCTTCAGAAAGTGGCAGGATTACAAAATTAAACCTAAAACATCAATGGCTTTTTTTTACACACAAAACAAGCAACTGCAGAAAGAATCAAAGAGACCTTCCACTCACAACAGCTCAAAAACAGTAAAATACCTAGGAACAAACCAAACCAAAGACACCAAGGATCTCTACAACAAAAATTAAACCTTTAAAGAAAGAAATTGAAAAGACATCAGAGATGGAAAAAACCTCCCATTCATGGATTGGGAAAATTAACATTGTAAGAATGTCCATTTTACAAAACTCTTGTATAGTTTTAACTCAATTCCAATCAAATCCCCAGAGTTTTCTTCACAGGCTGTGAAAAAAAAAAGTCCTTAAATTCATTTGGAAAAAACAAAGACCGAATAGCCAAAACAACCCTGACCAAAATGAACTAACCAGGGGGATCTCTCCATACCAGACTTCAAAACTATAGTACAGGGCTATAGTCATAAAAACAGCCTGGTACTGGCACAAAAAACAGACCTGTGACCAATGGACAAAACCGAAGATCCAAATCTGAGCACATACATTTCAGCCATCTATATTTGGCAAGGGGTCAAGAAGACACAATGGGAAAAAGACAGCATCTTCAGCAAGTGATGTTTGGCAAAACCGGATCACCATTTAGAAGATTAAAATTAAACCCCTACCTCTGCCCTGTACAAAAGTCAACTCCAGATGGATTAAACCTCAACGGAGAAACCCCAAACTCTGAATGCAATAGAAGAAAAGAGTTGGCAGCAGACTACAGACATAGGCATAGGAAAAGACTTCCTAAATCAGACAGCAGCTGAGCAAGAATTAAGGTCGATAATTGACAAAGGACCTCATAAACTCAAAGCTTCTGTACATCAAAAGAAACAATCAAGGATGAAGAGAAAATCCCACAGAGTGGGAGGAAACCTTCACTGCCAGATACACTCTGACAAAACTATTGATTCCAGAATATATAAACTACTCAAAATAAGAGAAAAAAGAAAACAAAGTGACCCCTCAATAGATGAAGCAAAGAACTGAACGAGACTTCACAAGTGAGGAATTAAGATGGCTGAAAGAAACACCTTAAGAACGTGTTCAGCATCACTAATCATTAAGGAAATGAAAATAATAAAACCAGCTTTACGATATCATCTTACTCTAATAAGACTGGCTAGGATCAAGAAAAAAATGAATAACCAAGTGCTGGAGAGGTTGTGGGGTAAAAGGGGAACACTCCTCTCACTGCGGTGGTGAAATGTAAACTACTACGTACAGCCACTATGGAAAGCAGTGTGGAGAACCCTTGAAAACTTAAAATAGCCACATCTACCCAGCCATACCATCCTGGGATAAGCACCTCACAGTACTCACCCACCGACAGAGATACATGCACAGCCATGTTTATTCTCATCTTTTTAATAGAAAATATTTTTTTTAATTTATTTATTTTCGTATGTGTATGAAATGTGCTGTTGCATGTAGGTTTGTGCACCCGGTCGTGCAAATGCCGTGGAGGTCAGAAGAGGGTCCTCGGATTCCCCTGGAAACTGGAGTTCTCCTGGAATTGGGATTACAGACGTTCTTGGCTGCCATGTGGTTGCTGGGGGATCGAACCCGGGGTCCTCTGCAAGAGCAGTCGGTGCTCTAAACCGCTAGGCTATCCTCCAGCCCCTATTTCAGCTCTCCTTCACAATAGCAAGGAGCTGGAACCAACCCAAATGTCCCTCAACTGATGAGTGGATAGAGAAAATGTGGTACATCTACACAATGGAGTTCTATGCAGCAGTAAAGAAAGACAACATCATGAGCTTTGCAGGAAAATGGCTGGAGCTAGAGGACATCATGCTGAGTGAAGTAACACAGTCCCAGAAAAACAAATGACAAATGGTATCCATCATCTGTGGATGCTAATGCCAATTACCTAGTTGTAAGTATTTTTTGTGTATGGCTCCCTGAGCTTTTGTCCAAAGCAGTTGGGAGTGATGCATATTGGAAACAACAACAACAACAACAACAACAACAACAACAGAAAGGATAGCATCGAAGAACTGACTGAAACAGTGAACTTCTGCTCAAAACAGTCAACTTCTTCATGGAGAATATTGAAAAAGACTGAGAAAGAGATGAAAAGCATGTTTTGCAGAATGCATGAGCTCTGGTCGGGTGGGGGAATGGGGGGGGGACACGGGTCTAGATTTGTTAAAAAAATAAAAAACAAATTTATGTGAAAAAAAGAAGTAAAGGTTTTTATGTGCAGTTTACATTCTGTTCAACTCTCACATCAAAGGTGGTCAGAGATACTTTATTCTAGAGCCAAATATGAGTAACCATGTCCTGGGTATACAGATTTGGATCACCCCAAATTCCATGTTCTGATGTAGAAGCAGATTCATGAAGCTTTTATGCTAACAAGTCGAAGAAAGTCAGAGATCAAGACACTCTTCAAATACGTTGGTGGAAACAGTAAGTAGATGGAAACAGCAAAAGAGAAATCTTAGCTGCCAGCCTTTTGTGTTGGGGAAGCTGGTGGCTTGCTAAGTTAATCCACTGTGAGAGGTTTGTATCTAATAGTCACAGGATGTTAAGTCAGATACAAAGGTGAGTTATTTAGGGGGGATAAAGGTGGCCCAAGATAAATGGTAGTTAATCTCTGTACCTGAAGCATTCCAAACTTGTCACAGTTATGGCAATTCTGATCAGTTTATTAGTCATTGCAGAAAGTTCCATTTCAAGATACAGTTCTGAGAACTTTCATTCACAATTCTTTTTAAGGGAGTTTCTCTTGTCTTATAACTTTTTTGTTCTGAAGCAGACTGATACATTCTTTTTTAGATTTTACATCTTTAAATAAAATTTTGATATTTATTAAGAGCCAGTTGTGAGGTTGATAGCTCTACAGCCAAGCACATGTGCAGTAACAGCCAAGGAGCCATGTCAGATGGTGCAAATTTGTGAAAAACTGTTTAGTCTATGTAACAAGCAGCTTATATAGGTTTGGGACAGGCAGCCCCTACAGAATATACTCAGCTCCACCCAAGACCCCCAAAGCTTTGAGTCATTATGTTATCATAATCAGATTTAAAGTATAGAATGTTATTACCCATATCTGCCCAGGTATGAAATAGAGTCCTTAAATAAGGAGTACTTCACTGGAAGTACTATAAATCAAAAAGACAATTTATAGGCTGGAGAGATGGTTCAGTGGTTAGGAGTACTGGCTGCTCTTAAAAGGGATCCAGGTTCAATTCCCAGCACTTACATGGTGGCTATCAACTGTCCATAACTCCTAATTCAGGGGATCCAATGCCTTTTTCAGACCTCTCCAGGCACTGCACAGCATGGGTATACTTACAGCCATACAATACCCCCATACACATAAAAAAAAAAAAGACATTTCCAGACTGCCTGCTTGAGAGTGCCTGAACTAGGCCTCTGTGTGGTACTAGAGATGGAAGCAGCCTAAATGTCCTTCAAATGACCAGTGGTTAATGAAAATGTGGTCCATTTGCACAGTGGAGTTCTACTCAACAGTAAAGAAAGACAACACCATGAAATTTGCAGACAAATATCTCAGTCCAGTCACCACTCATCAAAGAAACATTTTTTGGGTGAATGAGATGAAGACTATTGCAGAGTGCCACAAATTGTTGCACACAGATATTGTCTTTGAATTGCTTGACCCTAAGGGACACATCTACATTGCAACCTCTACACCTAAGGCTTATGCAACATAGAACAAGGGACCAAGAGGACACTTAACGAATCTGTCAACTTTCATTAATGAAGCTCCCTCATAAAACAGAGGGCCAGGAACACAGAAGACCATAAATGGCCAAAGCATGGACATTAGGAGTCTGCACAATGTGGGTCCTTGGATAGGACTTCTGTATTTAGCATCACTCACTCACCCAGGGCTCAGGGTCCATTGTGAAGCTGGGGGGGGGGATTGTTAGAGCCAGGGAGTTGGTGCATGACCATATGGAAATAGAATCCTACAAGCTCCTGGGAATTTGGTCATACATGCATAAGACCCATGCAAACTCAAGCAGACAAAAATTCAGCACAGAACTGGGGAAATGGGCAGCAGAATCCAATCTTAGCTGAAGAAATATTGGCAGTGATTATGGTTGGATGAGGAAAAACTGGTCTTTTTAAAGAGAGGGACTCTGGATGGGTTGACTAGAGCTCAGTGGATGAACTTGCACTAAGGAAGAACCAGGGATACTAATTTGGCATAATAAGCCTTAATACAAATGACAGAGTGCATGAATTCTATTGGGGAGAGCTGTGGGAGGGTGTCAATGAAGAAGGAGGTATAAAGGTGATTAAGACTGATTGAGATATTATGTTTGAAATACAAAAAATTTCAATAAATGTTAGAAAATAAAAAAATGTATTTGCCTCCCCCAGGTTCTGCAGTGAATGGAAGGACACAATTAATGCCACGAACATGATTATTGAAAGGGGAAAAGGGAGGAACATACCTGTTCCTTCTTTACAGAAATTCTGAGCATCAGCTGGGATCAGATAATTCTACTGTGCTCCCTCTCCCAGAAACATGTGCTGATGATGACCCAGCTCTGCTCCTTGAGATTTATTTCAGATTTTTGGCTCTGTCCTCTGAATTCTTGGCTTCAGGCTGAGTCTTAATCCTTTTGCCATAAGCAATGTCCCATGTCTATAGCTGAGAGGCTATTCCTAGAAATTTAAAAGACCTGAGTTCAGTGCTGAGAGATGGCTCAGCCAATAAGAACACATACTGCTCTTGCTGAGGACCTGAGTTCAGTTCCCACATCTTATTACTGTGGCTTACAAGCACCTGGAACCCCAGATCTAGGGACTCCAATGTCCTCTTCTGGCCCCGTTGAGCACCTGGACTCATGTGCACATACCTGCACACAAACACATACGCAGACACACAATTTAATAGAAAATAATAAAGATAATTAAGGCACTTTAGGTATGCATTTGAACACTCTCATTACATTGCAGTTAGTTGTAATTATTTAGAAAATAACTATGCACATACTTCTTTCTGAGACAGTACCTTATCTACCTGGGTCATCTTTGAGGTTTCTATGTCATGATTTTTAAGAGTCCTTGTCTAGTAATGAGGGTGTAAAAGGCAAGTTGCTCAGATTTGCAGCAGATATTTTTTTTTCTAGGCAAGAAAATCAAAGAAGTAAACTCTTAAAACCTTTAGAAAATATTTCATCTAGCTGAGAGGGTCTATGAGACCTACTTTGTTATTCTTAGAAATCTTTCTTTTTCATAGTTGTAAAAGTCTACATGGAACTGCCCTCAATTTTTCTGAAGTTTTAACAAAAGATCTTAATAATGCTCTCTAAATCTGAAATTTACTGGTGGCTACATTTTACCAAAGGAGCTCAGAATTTGATCTCTGCCCAGATATTATTTCTCACTTTGAGAACCTTCTGCTGTCCAGAAAAACTGGGTATTTAAAAAAAAGTCTGTATCTTGAGCAAGCAAGTCCTTATTTCTTCTCTTTACTATAAAATTTGTTTAATGATGTAACAGTACTCTCTGTCTCCGTCTCTTTCTGACTGTACTTTTTTCATATGTACTCTAAAATAAACCAGATGGCACTTTTGATATTTCTCTAGAAAAAAAATCTTCTAAACTGCATCAATGTTCTTGGGTAAAATTTTAAAACCCCAGGCAGTAATGGACCAAATGGGGTAAATGGTAAGATTGCTCTACCCAGAGTGAAGAAAACAAGGAGACACATTGTTTGCTGGGAGTTTGAAAATAATACTGAAACTAACTAAAAGTCATTCTTTATATTATCACCGCCAGGCAGAAATTCTAAGCAATGTTAGTGAAAATGCTTTTTTCTCTGCAGACTGCTCTCATTCTTCTCTCCTGTGGATATTTGGGATATCACTCTCAAGGTTATGTAATGGTATATAGCAAAAGGGTAGTAGAACAGGTGTAGTTAAAGTCTCTAATCAGTTGAATTCATCAGAAGGGAGACACATGATGTAATCAAAAAGTTCCCAAAGGGGATCTGGTGGTTAGAATCAGAAAGACTGTACAACCTTCCTGGCTTGAAGAAATACATACCCACCTTGTGAACTAGGAGGCTTTGATTTCAGCAGACAACATATGGGGGTGAACTTCTGACATATAGATGTTGTGAAATAATAAGTTGTTTTAAGCCATAAAATTAATCATGATTTTTACCTAGCAATAGAAAATGACTATATTTTGTCTGATATTTTGCTATCATGTGGCTTTTGAAGGTACAGTAGTCAGGAGATGCATATTGGTGGTAAACTCCAAAATCAACTGGTGTATTGCAATACTCATTTGGTATGTTATGTGCCGTGTTTATAAAGTAGAACAAAAGGAAGCTAGGAGATAAATATGGCATTCTTTAGACATATCACTGAGGAAGCATTATTTGTTCCTGAAGGTTGTGAAGCAGGTTGCATGATGCTGACATCTCAGACAGGCCATGAGGGTGAGTAACATCTGGCCAGTCAGGCAAAGGAGTAAAGGGACGCTCAGGCTGGCGTGTCCCTCAGTGAGGGTAGACATCCAGGGCCAGGGAAAGAAACAGACTGAGCATGAAGCGATGCCAGTTTCAGAGAGTAGACTTTTCTTTGTTTTAGTAATAGATAGGAATAATTTAAATTTCCCTTTCAGCAGAAGCCACTGGAAAAATAAAAATGCCACTTTTGTATTTCTGATTATTTAATATCATCTGAGGCATGAGGGCAGGAGAAAGAATTTTGAAATTAAAGAAATAAACATTTATTTAGCTATAACAATATCCCAGGTACAAATGATATTTATACACAGCTTTGAAGGGGTCCATGTTTTAGAGTGATATAGCTGTTTTCCTACTAAAATAAACCTTCAGTTATGAGATTCTTTTCATTTAAAATGCTGTACATATCAAATTAGGCCTTATTTATTAAGTTTTTGATGCATGGTGTCACTATATGATCCTAGGTGACTTGGAATTCACTATGTAGACCATGCTGGCATTTAACTCAGAGATCTGCCTGCCTCTGCTGAGATTAAACAAACTTGCCACCAAGCCTGACACATTATTTTAAAACAGAATAATGCACAATCGGTGATCTTTTGTGTGGATTATAATTGAATAAATTGTTTAATCATAATGCAAAAATCATTTTATATTTGAAATAACTGTATTTCTCTTTTTTGTTGTGAATATTTTTATGTTGAATTAGAAAAACTCAGCAAGGAGAATTTCAGTGACAAACATTTTCACAGTTCCAGATATACAGCGATGCTTTGGAGCCACTAATCCAAAGGTAACCAGTTATTATCAAGCTTTTTCCCCCTTTTTATGTTTTCCAGATTCATCCAACCACTTGAACAGCCAGAGTAACCAAGGATGAGCTACCAGGAAAGATCAGAATAAAAAACGAAGTTTCTATAATAGACTCGCTGATGAGATTTATAGAATAAAGCTTTTATATTTTTTAAAAACGTCCTTCGTCCTCTCATCTCTAGTTAAATTTGCCTATTATCTTCACCTATTACTGCTAATTATTTCTTTGATTAGGCAGCTGAGGCCTCCACCAGCCACAGAATCTCATGTTGGGCCTGTAAAGCAAATTTAGACTATTTTCTTCTTGATAATTTCTCAAAGTTCTAAGTCTTATATGCTGTGAAAACTAGAAAGTTCTTTGCCATTTAGAAGTGTTTCTTTTATCCCTGCTCTCTAGAAAGGCTTTTCACCATAAATTAAGACCTACCAAAAACATACAGATAAGCTTTCCTCCCTCATCCTCTACCCCTGCTACACTAAACTCCTCCTCCTCCTCCTCCTCCTCCTCCTCCTCTTCCTCCTCCTCCTCCTCCTCATTTTTTCCCTTTTCTTTTTATTTAAAGCACAACTTGTTATGTCCATGATAGGTTTTATCACTGAAATCCAGTACCATTTGGCCAATTCTCTGAGTATGTCAATGCTTGTATAGAGGTTGTAGATTGTAATTGTAATTCTTGAACATTTCTCACCTTTCTGTGATGTGGAAGGCTCAATTCAGATGTGTAAGATAAAATATGCAAATTTATAATATAAATTATGTGTCAGGGTATTTTAGTTTATATGTTTTCCAAAGGTTGGAATGGTGAACTTCACAAGTTATGATGTGACAAAACTACCTGAGGTAATTAACTGGCATAACTGGGCATATTCATTCTGGAAACAAATTAAGGGCTATGTTGCATTTGAATCTGCTTCCTATTTAACAGAGCTTAACAGCTAGGCAGCACGTAGGTCTGCTCATGGGTCTTTTCACTTCCCTCTATTTAGTCAGTTATAAAACAATTTAAAGCTAGTAGATCTGAAAATTGCATGGCAATGCCTTTCTAAACCATCCGGGGAATATAATGTCACTAGCAAAGGCATTTTAGCAAGAGTATTATGACATCTTAGCAGCTCAGAAGGTGCCTTGCTCCTCTCTTGTCCTAGGTATCCTGAATGGGGAAAGATGTGCCATCACAACAGAGTCTGCCTGCCAGCTAATTAGGGTTTTAGATGCTCCATTGGCCTGGGTTCTTCTGCTAATAGTTCATCAGAGTGGACTCAGATTTATTTGGCACAGAGAAATGAAGCTTCCTTTTACTTTTGTATTGATATCACCAAAAAATCATATGCTGCAGTGTAAAAGAAACCGAATAGATTTAAATATTTTATTGATCTTAATGTGTTTCATATTCTTGTGAATAGTTCTGAGTGCAATGTGAGATGTCAGAAACCATTCCATATCTATTAAAAAGATAATTTCTAGTTTAGGAAACAAATGTTAAATTTTCAATAATTATATCCACTTTGCCCATTTTCAATAAAAAGAAAGTTGCCCCTTTAGAAGATAAATAATGCCTCACACATCAGATACATGTCACATTCATGACTTGAGCTAAATAGTACAGAGCTAAGGTTTATACATGAGAACATTTGACATATTTTGCAATGGATTTATCATAAATCAAATATTTAGTTATCAGAAATAGATAATTTTTGTTATGTTCTCGTTAGTGAAGAAATTGTAAAAGTTTATGAAATAATTCCTTGATACAAAAAAGTCTGGGTCCGATGTGGTGATGTAGGCCTGTAATCCCAGAATGCAGGAGTTTAATTCCCTAAGATCCAGTATTCAAGGCCAGTCTGGACTACAGAGTAAAAACTGTCTCATTTTTTTTAAAATTCTGAAGTAGGATTAACAATGAGATACTGTTATTATTTAACAAATTTTAAACTGGGAATACTTGTTTTCTATAGCTATTAAACGAATTATAAGTTTGGGACTGGATAGATGGCCTAGCGGTTAAGAGCGCTGACTGCTCTTACAGAGGACCCAGGTTCGATCCCCAGCACCCACATGGCGGCTGAGAACCATCTGAAACTCCAATTCCAGGAGAACTCCAGTTCCAGGGGAATCCGACACCCTCTTCTGACCTCCGCGACATTGCACGATATGGGTGCACAAACCTGCATGCAGACAGTACGTTCATACACATACAGAAATAAATAAAATTAAAAAAAAAACAACAAATTATAAGTTTGATGAATATAGAGAGTTGTAAAGTCAGTAGAATGTTTGCAAAACCTCACAAAATTAACCAAAAAATATGCTTAGGTTTATGAAACAACTTAGCATGTCTTATCCCTTAAGTCTTTATTTCCATATTTCTTTGTTGCTCTTTTCCTATGCCAGAGAGAAACAGATGCAAATCCTATAGGTCCCTCCAGCTCTTCTGTACTAGTGACTCCCTTCTCCTACTTAGAGTTTCTCAGAGGCCCATGGTGCTTTCAGTGAAGAAATTTTAACTGATCTTGCCTCTCCCAGTCTCTGTACTGAAGAATACCTGTGCGTGCCACACACCTCAGATTTATTTAACTTACCACATACCACACAGGCCCACTCATACCACAGGCGTACTCATACCACAGGCGCATTACACCACAAGCCCACCCATACCAAAGGCCCAGACCCACCAGAGCACAGGTCCACTACATATCACAGGTCCAAAACACCATAGGCCCACACATACCACAGGGCCACCAGAAAATAGGTCCATCCATACCAAAAGCTTGCCAGACCACAGGCCATCAGACCACAAGCCCAAAACGATATGCCCACACATACCAAAGGCCCACCAAAACACAAGCCTACCCACCACAGGCTTCCCAGGCCACAGGCCTCCCATACCACAGACCCACCACACCACAGCCCCATTCACACTACCAGTCTACCTCCCAAAGCCCCAATCACATCACAAGCTCATATTAACAACTGTGGGGAATATTTTTATACTAATTAAAGAGAATTTTCATGTTTCTTGCCATTGAAAATCAAACAATGAAGGAATAAAATTCCCTTCACTTGAACTTGACCCTTATACCTGCTATCATAGTTACTTTAATATTTACCTAAATACCTGCTATAATATTTACTTCTTTTAAGAACAAGCATACAGGAGAGCGATAGGGCGGGCTTCTCAGCAGGTGGGTTTCAGGACCTTCCTAGCCCCTGTTGCTTCCAGCCCAGGGTTCCAGTACCATCCCAGCCAAGTTGCTTCCTTGCAGAGTCTCTGGAGCTGCTCCAACTTCCAGACAGGATCAGATAAGGCCTTATAGACACTTGGGTGGTGCCAGGATTGGCTGGGCAAAAACCAGTGCCACACAACCCCCCTTGCAGCCATCCTGATGGGAAGAGATAAGGTGACTCGGAGAACAAAGTAACAGAAGAGATAGCAAACCTTCCAAACTAGAGGAACAGACCTTCAACCAAAGGAAGAAGCACTTGAATTTGACATCAGACTATAAACAACAAATTAAATACACATGCCAAGAGCACAAGGAAAATCAACAACATGGGAAAAGAAGCAAATAATAAATCCCTGAGAAAATCTAGCAGTCCTATAGAAGACTCCAACCATGAGTTCTCCCTGGAGATAACCCAGGACACAGATCTTAAGAGAACAATAATAGACATATTCAAAGCAATCAAAGGAGAGAATGACAAACTCAGAAATGAAGTGGAAACACTGAAAAGATTCCACTCTGAAATGAAACAGGAAACTGAACAGAGAATCAAGGATCTAGAAGGAGAGAATGACAAACTCCAAAGGGAACTGGAAATACTAAAGAAATCACAGAATGAAGTGAAAAAGAAAATTGCACACTCATCCAATCAGCAGGAAAAGATGGGAGAAAGCCTCAGTAACAGATTGGATAAAACAGAAAGTAGAATATCAACACTGGAAGACAATGTGGAAGAACTACAGTGCTCAAACAGAATATGAAAAATTAAAAAAAATCACAAGAGTGGAACAATCAGGAAATATGGGACACTATGAAAAGATCAAACCTCCACATAATAGGGATAGAGGAAGGAGAAGAATCCCAGGACAAAGGTATTGATCAGATATTCAACAGTATTATTCTGTTGATAGAAATAGAAATAGAAGAAAATGTCCTCAAACTGAAAATTGACAAAGCCATACAAATATGAGAAACACATAGAACACCAAATAGATGAGACAAGAAAAGGAATATCTCAAGCCATCTCATAGATGAAACACTAGACACCCAAAACAAAGACAAATTACTGAAGGCCATAGGGGAAAAAAGAAAACATCTTACATAAAAAGGAAAACCCATCAGAATTATAGCTGACTTTTCAGTGAAAATGATGAAAGCCAGAAGAATGTGGGCCAAAGTATTCCCAGTACTAAACGACTATAGATGCCAACCCAGATTACTATACATAGCAAAAATGTCAATTATAGTTGAAGAAGAAAGAAAAATCTTTCATGACATAAACAAGATGAAAGAATTCAAGTCCAGGAAACCAAACCTCAGAAAATACTAGAAGCAATTCAAAGGTCAGAGGAAAGGAACAACTATGCCCAAGCACCTAGCAAGAGTAATGAATAAAAGTATAACTGCAGAAATACAAACCTAGACCAAGAATGCAAGTGGAGAATAGGGTGAAAGGAAGCAGCACACATCTCTCAATAATAACTTTAAATATTAATGGGCTGAACTCCCCAATCAAAAAAACATAGACTGGGAGAATGGATTAGGAAACAGAACCCATCTATATGTTGTCTACAAGAAACCCTCAAGGATAGGGTTTTTGCCCTCAAGGATAGGCACCAACTTAAAGTAAAAGGATGGGAAAAATATTCCAAGCAAATAGTACCAAAAGCAAGCAAGAGTTGTTATTCTAATATCAGGCAAAATAGACTTCAACGTAAAACTAATCTGAAGAGACAAAGAGGGCAACTACATCCTTATCAAAGGAACAATTATCCATGAAGATTTCAGTCATGAATATATACACACCAAACCCCAGTGGCCCGAACTTTATAAACACAATTCTACAAGACCTCAAGGCACAGATTGATCCCAGCACACTAATAGTGGGGGATTTCAAAACCCTACTGAGCCCATTAGATAAGTCAACTGGAGAAAGAATAAAGAGAGAGACATCTGAATGGAACAATATAATGAACCAAATGGTTCTCACAGATATCTACCAAATATTCCACCCAAACACCAGAGATTATACTTTCTACTCAGCACTCCATGGAACATTCTCCAAAATCGACCATATACTGGGACACAGAGAAAACCTCTACAAATAAAAAAATTGAAATAATTTCATATATTCTTTTTAAAATATATTTTTATTGTTATTAAGCTTTTTCATACATTGTACATAATTTCTCAATCCAATTTAGAATCATTTCCCTTTCCATAGCCCCCCACTCAACCTGAGATCATGCGCTCTGCCATACATGTCTTGCATTCTTTTCTGAGTCTTTCCAAAGTTTTTATCAAAGCAGAGGCTTATTGTTTTGGGGAGAACTTCACTGCTTCAGTAGGTTTTCCCCCCAGTTCTTTTGTTGTTGATGTTCTCTCCAACTTGTATATATATACACACATATATATACCTATATACATATACACATACACACATATATACATACACATATACATATATACATACATACACACATATAAACATACACATATACATACATATACACATACACACATGTATATACATACACACATATACATACATACACATATCACCTGAATTGGAGGATTTTCCTTTCTTTTCTCTCTCTCTCTCTCTCTCTCTCTCTCTCTCTCTCTTTTTAAAGTAAATGATGTCATGTTTTATGTAAGGAAATGTTTGAAAGCTCCTCCTTGGCAAGCCCAAACAACCATCAATCCTGCCCTGTGCTCCACACTGGGGTCTTTCCTTTCCATGGTCACCCAAATGAGGTTGAGTAAGCAGTGTCCTGTCTTGATCTTCCTGTACTGTCCTCCATGATACAACCTGGGTAGTCCAACAATGGAAGAGGCTGAAACCTCTGTAGCTTCTCAGTCCACAAGCTGGATGTCTCAATAGTCCCCATCTTGCACTGAAGGTTTGGAGGATTCTTGGAGAGACATGAGTCTTCAGTCCATATTGGAAGGTTAAAAAGCTGTGTCTTGTGTCTTCAAAGGATGGCAAAAACAGTGGCAGCCACTGAGTAGATGCACTTACCAGTGAGAAATGAAGACAGGCAATAAAACAGTGCTCTTTTTATTCTTTTTGTCTTTTTACTAAGATCTCAAGTTTTATATCTGAAGTACAATTTCTCCGGCCTTACTGATTATTTATTTCTGGTTATACTTTGCTTTTGGATATGTAAGGCCACACAGCCCAGATTAACCAAGGTTTTTGTTTTCTCAAGACCAGTTGAAGATCTGGTCCTCAGGGGTCACAGGGTTTTTTTTTTGTTGTTGTTGTTGTTTTGTTTTCTTTTTTTGTGGAGGAGGGAGCCCCTAGCTCCTTTTGGCTTTTCATTTAATAGTTCCATCCACTGGAGGACAAACTCAGGCTTTGCTAGACCAGGCTTCCATTTTTGAAACAGGAGCAGACTTTCCTCTTTATAGACTGGATGCTGGCTGAAGTCCCATTAGTGGATCTACAAGATCTCCCTACTCAGGAAGACTGGTGACTCACATTTGCAGAAAATTTCAAGAAATGTCCCATGAATAGTCTTCTGGGATGTAGTTGACCTTTGAGGGCAAGGAAGAAAGTTATTCCTTAGGTCCCTCAGCCAAATTGGTATGGGCATTAAGTATGGTTGTTAAGCACCCAGAAAGGTTAAGTTACACCAGCCTGATACCTCACATTTATATCAGACCACAGTGAAATAAATTTCAGTATGAACAGCAGAATAAACTAAACTATCTACAAGAACACATGGTGACTAAACAATACACTCCTGAAAAATGAATGGGTCAATGAAGAAATAAAGAAAAAAATAAAAAATTCCTGGAACTAAGTGATAAAGATAATACAATACAGCAAAACCTATGGGATACTTTAAAAGCAGTCCTAAGAGGGAAGTTTATAGCCTTCAGTGCCTACATTAAAAAACAGAAAGAGGAAAAATAAATGAACTTACACTGCAGCTAAAAACACTTGAGAGACAACAAATGAACCCTAGACCCAATAGGAAGAAATCACAAAAATCATAGCAGAAATAAATGAAATAGAAACAAAGAAAACAATACAAAGAATCAATGAATCCATAAGTTGGTTCTTTGAAAGGATAAACAACATAGATAGACCCCTATACCAGTTAACCAAGAGAAAGAAAGAGCAACTCCAAATCAATAGTATTCATGATGAAAAGGGAAACATGACAATAGACAGAGAAAAGATCCAGACAATCAGAAAAGAATACTTCAAAAACCTATACTTTACTAAATTTGAAAACCTAAGATAAAAGAATGAATATTTGAAATCCTGGAAATTACCAAAGCTTAACCAAGAAGAGATCAACAGCTTAAACAGACCCATAATATATGAGGAAACTGAAATTGTAATAGAAAACCTCCCAACTAAAAAAGCCCAGGCCCAGATGGTTTCACATCAGAATTCTATAAAACATTTAAAGAAGACTTACAACCATTATTACCAAAACTGTTAAGAAGGATACAAGCAGAGGGAAGCTTCCCAAATTCCTTCTACAAAGCCAGCATCACTCTAATGCCCAAACCAGGCAAAGATACAGCCAAAAAAGAAAACTAAAGACTCATCTCATTAATGAACACAGATGCAAAAATTTTCAAAAAAATAATTGCAAACCACATACAGATCCACATAAAAAGATCATCCATCATGACCAAGTTGGATTCATACCAGAGATGCAGGGATGGTTCAACATATATAAATCAATAAATATAAAAAAACACATAAATGGACTGAAAGACAAAAACCACAAGATCATCTCAATCAACACAGAAAAAGCCTTCAACAAAAACCAGCATCCTGTCATGCTTAAAGTCCTAGAGGGAATTGGACTGGAGGGATCATTCCTTAACATAATCAAAGTCATATACAAGAAACCCAGAGCAAACAACATCCTAAATGGAGAAAAGATAGAAGCATTACCCTTAAAGGCAGGAACAAGGCAAGGCTGCTCCCTGTTGCCACTCCTCTTCAATAGTGCTTGAAACACTTGCTAGGGCAATAAGACAAGAAAGAGAAAGTAAAGGAGTACTAATTGGAAAAGAGGAAGTCAATCTATCACTCTTTGTGGATGATATGATAGTTTACCTAAGGGGTGATAAAAACCCTATTAGAAATGATTAAGAGTTTCAGTAAAGTGGCAGATACAAAATTAATGTAGAAAAATCAGTGGCTTTTCTTTACACCAACAACAAGCAACTGGAGAAGGAATTCAAGAAGACCTCTCCACTCACAATAGCCACAAAAACAACAAAATATCTAGGAAGCCAGGTGTGGTGGTACATGCTTTTAATTCTAGCACTCAGGAGGCAGAGGCAGGCAGATATTTGTGAGTTCAAGGCCAGCCCAGTCTACAGAGTGAGTTCCAGGACAGCTGGGGCTACAGGGAGACTTTGTCTCAAAAAGACCAAAAAAAAAAAAAAAAAATCTAGGAACAAACTTAACCAAAGACACCAAAGATGTCTAAAACAAAAATTTTAAACACCTGAAGAAGGAGATTGAAGAAGACATCAGAAGATGGAAAGACCTCCCATGTTCATGGATTGGAAAAATTAATATAGTAAAAATGTCCATTCTACCCCAATTAATATACAGATTCAATGCAATTCCAATTAAAATCTCCAAGAGTTTCTTCACAGACTTGGAAAAAAATTCCTTAAATTCATTGGAAAAATGAAATACCCCAAATAGCCAAAGTGACCCTGAGCAAGAATTGCAATACCGTGGGGATCACTACACCAGACTTCAAACTATATTACAGGGCTATAGTCATAAAACCAGCCTACTGGCACAAAAACATACCCGTAGACCAGTGGAACAAAATTGAAGATCAAAACTTGAATGCATACAATTTCAGCTACCTCATATTTGACAAAGGGTCCAAAAAGACTTCAGCAAACTGTGCTGGCAAAACTGGATCACCATTTATAGAAGAATAAATTTAAACCCCTACCTCTCACCCTGTACAAAAATCAACTCCGAATGGATCAAAGACCTCAACCTGAAACCAGAAACTCTGAAGGTGATAGAAGAAAACGTTGGCAGCAACCTACACCATACAGGCATAAGAAAAGACTTTCTAAATCCAACAGCAGCTGCACAGGTAATGAGGTCAACAATTGACAAGTGGGATCTCATTAAATTCAATAGCTTCTGTACAGCTAAAGAAATGATCAATGAAGTGAAGAGAAAACCCCACAGAGTAGGAGGAAACCTTCACCAGTGATACATCTGACAGAGCATTAACATCCAGAATATATAAACTACTCAAAAAACAAAGACATAGGAAACAAATGACCCACTCAAGAGATGGAGTAAAGAGCTGAACAGAGACTTCACAAGTGAGGAAATAAAGATGGCTGAGAAACAGTTTAAAAAGTGTTCAACATCATTAATAATCAAAGAAATGAAAATTAAAATAACTTTAAGATCTTATCTCATTCTGATAAGACTGGCTAAGATCATGAAAACTGGAGATCATGAAATGTTGGAGAGGTTGTAGAAAAAGGAGAACACTCATCCACTGCTGGTGGGAACTCATACAACCACTGTGGAAAGCAGTGTGGTTGTAAACTCATACAACCACTGTGGAAAGCAGTGTGGAGAACCCTTAAAATACTCAAAATGAGCCCACCACCTGACCCAGCCATACCACTCCTGGGTATATACTCACAAGACTCATCCTACTGCAATGATACATGGACATCTATGTTTATTGCAGCTCTTTTCACAATAGTGAAGAGCTGGAACCAACCCAAATGCCCCTTAACCAATGAGTGGATAGAGAAACTGTGGAACATCTACACAATGGAATTCTATGAAGCAGTAAAAAAAGATGACATCATGAACTTTGCAGGTAAATGGATGGAACTAGAAGACATTATGCTAAGTGAAGTAACATAGTCCCAGAAAAACAAACGACATATGGTATCCCTCATCTATGGATGCTAGCACCAAATACCTAGTAGTAAGGCAAACTGAGCAATATATATATATATATATATATAATAATATATATATATATTCTTTTACCTGAAAGCAACTGTACCATTATAATATGAATACCTGGTGGCTGGGAGTGGTTGCGCACGCCTTTAATCCTAGCACTCAAGAGGCAGAGGCAGGCAGATCTTTGTGAGTTCAAGGCCAGCCTGGTCTACAGAGTGAGTTCCAGGACAATTGGGGGTATAGGGAGACCCTGTCTCAAAAAGACCAAAAAAAAAATATGAATACCTTAATGGGATCTAGAATTAACCTACAACTTATTTTCAGACTTTGTAACTGTTTTATTTTATTTTATTTTATTTTTTAAATTTAATTTTATTTATTTATTTATGTGTATGAATGT
Source organism: Rhizomys pruinosus (assembly GCA_009823505.1). Lineage (NCBI taxonomy): Eukaryota > Metazoa > Chordata > Mammalia > Rodentia > Spalacidae > Rhizomys > Rhizomys pruinosus. The sequence continues at coordinate 2,130,350 of VZQC01002755.1, forward strand.
ATTGTCTGTGTGTAGGTTTGTGCACCTGTGTCGTGCAATGCTGCAGAGGTCAGAAAAGGGCTTCGGATTCCCCTGGAACTGGAGTTCTCCTGGAATTGGAGTTACAGACGGTTCTCAGCTGCCATGTGGGTGCTGGGGATCAAACCCGGGTCCTCTGCAACAGGAGTCGGTGCTCTTAACCACTAGGCCATCTCTCCAGCCCCCCAGACTTTGTAACTGTTTTATATGGGGGGAGGGTATGTATGCATACTTTAGAGTATTATAAAATTAAAGGGGAAAATGTGAATTCCTAAACATATTTTGGAATTTATATACAGTTTACATTCAGACGTCATAATTTTCATATACGTGTGAAAAGCGTATATGCATATTTTGGAGCAATTACAAATTGAATGGAACAACAGCAAAAGGACTGGGTCAAAGAATTGATTGAAACAGTAAACTTCAGCCCCAAACAATAAACCTTTGCATAGAAAAACTTTAAAAAGACTGAAAAAAAATAATGCAAGACATGTATGGCAAAATGCAAGAACTCAGGTGGGATGGGGAGCATGGAAAGGGGAATGAGTCTAAAATTGGACTGAGAAATGTGGTATGAATTGTACAAAACTTCAATAAAAACATAAAAAAAGGAACAAGTATACCTTACAACTATGGTTTTCATTTCTCCATAATCTTAATACATTCTGTGTTCTCCTCAGAACTTTCTGGCATCCTGTCTCATTGTTGCCCCAAGGAAACATGCCTTGTGTTGACAGTGACGCTCACCTGGCTCACCTGCTAATGCTAACTAACATCTCAGCCATTGTTCAGAATCCTTTAAAACGGATGACTACTCTCTCTTTCTTGAAAACAGTATTCTTGTTAAAGTTTTTGTCTTTCTCCCTCCCTCATTCCCTTCCTTCCATTCATTTTCTTCTATTTCTCTTGGTTCTCTGTTCATTATTTTCTGCAAGGTACCTGTAGGTTCATCTTGGAGTTTCTCATTTCACCCACCACCACTTCTTTTGTGATTTAACTGGCCCCTACAGACTGCTATGATGTCACCAGTATGTAAGTGAATGCTGGATTCATCCTTCTCTTCCTATCCTCTGCCTTCTATTGTTACTCTAAATAATGGGACCAAGCAGGGCATAACCCCAAAGCACAAGAAGCATGAAACATCCTTGTACCTCACTCATCATGCTTTTCCCAGTATTTTAACAAGTGTAAAATTTTTGCTTACACAACATGCAAATTCATTTCCCCTTCTTTACCATAGTCCCTCCTATCCTTACCTATGTATTAGGATCCTTTGCCTGGGCAATGCCATGTCCTATCTAGTCTGTCTGTATTTATTCTGGATTGTCTTTGCTTAGTGCTCACCTGTCTTCACAGTCTGAAACTCCTTAGATAGTTTCCCACTGCTCTTTGGATAATGTATTTAATATGATCTTGTGTAGGAATGAAACTTTGTCTGGCTTGAGGCAGGACCCTCAAGACATGTCCCAGAACTTCTGAGAGTTATCTGATATCTCCATGGGCATTCAGTTTGCTTCTGTGAGTTATCTGTAGCTCTGTGAGGTTGGGATATTGCAGTGTTTCCTGCCTTGCCTATCTCTGCAAAGTTCCAGACCCTGATAGCCTCATCCTTCAAGATATTGAGCAAAATGTCACACTTCTAGTTTACTGTTTAGACAAATAGGAGCTCTGTTGCCCCCAGTAGGAGCCAAGGTGGCTCACCCTTCCCTTCTTCCTGCCCCTCACTTCCTTGCCCAGAGAATGGTAGCTTTTAGTATATAAATACATTGCTGACATGAATAAATGTGAGTCTTTCTCCAGACCTTCTCTCTTTGGGTGACTTCCCGCGGTACCCTCCCCATTTCTTGCCAGAGCTCAGCCTAGGGACTGTTGCCTAAGGCTTACAGTCTTGTAAAACTGCTAGCCTGGTCCTATGAGGAAGGATCATCATGTGGTTTGTGGCCATGTGTGATTAAAGGACCAACAGATGATATATACTTTAATCAACAATCTTGGAAGATCATATGTGTTCTGTAACCACCAACAGAACTCTTAGTTTATTTGCTCCAGCCACACAGCATTGTCAAGTCTTTTCCTATTCATGGTAAGGGCATGTTTCCTAACAGTGGCACATAATGGCAAAGAATCACTTATCTTGGGGCTGAAGAGATGACTCAGTGGTTAAAAGTACTGACTGTTCTTGCAGAGTACTCAGGTTTGATTCTCAATACCTACTTGGCAGCTAACAGCCATCCATAACTCGAGATTACATGGTAATCTGAAGCCCTCTTCTGATATCCATGGGCATTTCACAAGTAGGGTGCACTTACATACAAGCAGGCAATTCACTCATAAATATAAATAAATTAAAATATTAAAATTAATATTTTAATATTAAAACATATTTAAGTAAAAGAATCACTTACCTTGAAGCAAAAGAAGTGCTCTGGAAGTAAGAGTTTAATTTTAGCAGGTACTAACAGACTCCAGTGACTAAAATTATTAAATTATTCTTTTAACAGATAATTTGGTCTTTACGTAATTTTAAAGTATCTTCTTTGCTTTAATTTGAAGCTAGCATTTTACCCAAGGACAACACTATTCTCTTAGGTGTAACATTTTCATTCTTACACTTTCTATCTTTTTTCTGCTTTTGAAGGGGACTGATTGCTCTGTGCTGGGAATATTTACTTCATCTGGGGGACGTCTTCCCTGATCCATAATCTGCTTTCCTTGTTTGAACCTCTGTAGAAATTATACACGCACCACATCCTTTTGATGCTTACTTGATTTTCTAATTCTTCATAGGTTTTTGTTCCCATTTGTCCCAGCAGTGTCTTGTGTGTTACTGCTCACAGAAGGTGGTCAATAGATATGTTTGAATGGATAAACAAATTTCTGTAACCTGAGGAAATCAGATGCTACCAGGAAAAGAACACTCACAGAGGGTTAATTTCAGCAATGTCAGTAAAGACGATAAAACAAAGCCTTAGTGTTAAAACTAGAGATGGGAAAAACATCTAGCAGAACAATGGAACAATTTATCAGTTAATTAAATTCTAAAATTAAGCATTTTTATATGCATGCAATGTCCCTGTTCCTATTCCAAGTTCAAGCATGAATGTCAATGTTGAATTCAAATAGAGTCTTTGTGAATAAGTAACAAGATGAAGGTCAGCAGAAGACTAAACATGCTGCTTGTGCCTTTCCTAGATGGATCCTAGAAGTTGTAGGTGTGGCTAAAGCTGCCCTCAACTCCTCAGAATTTGCATGGTTCTGGCTTCTGGGAATATGAGCCTACATCATAATGCTACTCTTGTAACTGCTTGTTTTTAAACTAAAGAACTCTGTGACCTCTGGAAATGATGTTCCTTCCCAGAACTATCACTTGGAACACAGAAGAGTAATACAATAATGACAGGCATTAAATTTTTGAATCAGTATTAACAGAGTAAAACTATATTTATGTGACAGGAGCTAATGCATAAATATATTTGAAATCATTTACTAGGCATTCTGTTCATTCAAATAAACTAATATTAAGTAACTGGCTTTGCATACAATTAAGTGGTCTCCTGTATGTTAGTATTGTTGAACTATTAGTGTCTGGGAACACACATAGACTTGGGCACTTGTGTAAATTCGTGGTCTTAAACTGAGGTCTGCTCAGTGATGAGTGTTTTAAGAATAAAGCATGTTTGGGGCTGGAGAGATAGCCTAGCGGTTAAGAGCACCGACTGCTCTTGCAGAGGACCTGGGTTCGATCCCCAGCACCCACATGGCGGCTGAGAACCGTCTGTAACTCCAGTTCCAGGAGAACTCCAGTTCCAGGGGAATCCGAGACCCTCTTCTGACCTCCACGGCATTGCACGACACGGGTGCACAAACCTACACACAGACAGTACATTCATACACATACAAAAATAAATAAAATTAAAAAAAAAGAATAAAGCATGTTCTTATGGTTTAGAACTTAAATGTCAACCAAAAGCTCCAGGGCTGAAAGCTTGTTCTCTAGCTAGTAGTGTTCTTGAGCCATGATGGGCACTAGTTGTAGGAAATAGGCTACCGGGAGCAGCAGGTCCGTGGCTGCTCTACTGGGATCCCATCCCTCCTCTCCTCCTTCATTTCTATGAGATGAACAGCTTTTTTTATACCATGTGCTCTCACCATTACATCATGCTTTGCCACAGGTCCAAATGAGTGGCCCAAGTAATTATAGATTGAAATCTCTGAAAATTTGAAAGTCAATCTTTTTTCTATGTGAGTTGATTATTTTGGACATTTTGCCACAGCCATGCAAAGCTAACAAGGTTTCTTCCCTTTAGGACTACATGAAGTCTTTCAAACTTTCTTGAAACTCCTTATATGAGTGCATGACTCTAAAATTCCTTTTTCTTAAAACAAAATATTCAAAGGGACTAGTGTATACATTATAAGGTTTTAATATTCATCTTTATTAATTGTTTATGAATTCATAGTCATTCTAAATCAGATTTTGTTAGCCAATCAAAAAGCAAAATATGTTCTGACTGTTTCTCCACACTCTGATTCCTATCTAGTGAATTGACTCAATACAAACTTGGCAAATGTTTTTTGTATGCAAATTTGAGTCTGGAATATTTGATACCCCAGAATAAAGGGTTTCTATTAGGAAAAAAGACTGGTTACTTTTTTCGCTACCCTGGGGTGAGAAAAATCTTAGCTTCTAATTTTTATCCATGTCTTTCTAAGAGTCATACAAATCATGGCTGTCTCTAGACTTTGTGACCTAGAAACAGTCCCATACTTATAGTTCATATATTTAAAATGTAAACATCTCAGTCAATTGTCAACCTTTCTTCCTGGCACCTTTGAACTAGGGGCATAGCAGTTAACCGAGACCATAGCATTAGGCACATTTGCAACAGTGTAATTAATTTACATAGATGGCTAGAAATCTAGCTTTACTGGAATGTGAAGTGAAAATATTCATCACTGGCTCCTATATGCATTTCTATGACTTGGGAGGGGAAGGGTTTTTTGAGAAACACTGAGAAATCTACCATCATCCAACATTTCGAAGCTCCCTAAAGAGTGGGTTGAAAGAGAGATGCTTTCCAACATCTTACCTGTCATAAGAAGTCTGCATTGTAGCTATAAAGTTAACTTTTCATTGCTGCATACAAATATCCCACGTAGACAAATCATGAAAGATTTATTTTGGTTCTTGAGTTTCAGAGATTTTAGTCTGTCTACCAGAGTAGGCATGGTAGAATGGCACAGTTCACATCATGGTTAACCATGAACAATCATAACAAGTGGTCAGGGATAATATATCTCCAAGGACCCACCACAGGTACCCACTTCCTCTAGGTAGGGCCTACCTCCCAAAGTTTGAGAACTTCTCAAAGTAATACCACAAACTGGGGAGCAAATATCCAAAACATGATGAGCCTGTGAGAGACATTTCAGATTTAAGCTGTAAGAATTGCTATCATGATTTTAAAGTTGAGAAAAATAAGACTCAGTAGGTGTGAACAACTGGCCCACAGATCTAATACCAAAGTAGCTGTTGGTTTAATAAAAATAAAATTCTACCAGGCTCCAATTCTGTCTTCTTTTCACTATTCCAAACTGAGTCAGAGAACAATTTCAAGGCAAGTCTTGTCCTAAGATTTCTTTGACAAATCAAACAGGAAATTTTATTTTTTATCAGTCTTCATAGAAAGTTAAAACCCTGAAGGAAAATAGGTCTACGTTGGTGTCTGGGGTTTGGGTCAAACCTGGAAGAGACAAAAAAAAAAATAGCTTTTCTTGTTATTTTCAAAGAAAAACTTCATAAGTTTCTCATAGCAGAAAGGGAGCCTTTTGAAAAGCAAACTATTTCAGAATGAGTTATTTTATGGCACCCTCACTTCCTAAGAGGGACACCTGCTCTCTTTCTTTTCAGTCACTTTTACTCTTCCAAGTTCACCTTTAGAGACCTATTCTGAGAGCTAAGATAAGCACTGCTAAGAAATTGTACAATGGAACATCATAGATCTGGGAAATTCTCCACACATCTGGACCTTAAGGACAGAATTTACATAAGAAGAAGCAGAATAAAGCTGCAGCCTGGTGCTATTGCTGTGCTAATGGCACTCTTTCAGCCTGAAGTAAAATACAAGGTAAAAACAAGATCTTTCATTTCTGGAAATAAAGAATTCCTGTAGCCTGAGTAGAGCAGACCAACAATCAAACTCTTTATTTCCATGGAGCACAGGCCTTACTCTGCACAATGAACAAAGGACAACATCAAGGCAAAATGCAATAAAATAATGGCTTTAAAAGACATGACCAAATTCTCTTTGACTTTTTGAAAAGTGGGGCAAAAAGAACCAAATACTCATAAACTAATGATTTCCAATTTAGAAGTCCATGTATATGTATATATTTTAGACAGAATTCATCATAGATTATATGTCTTCAAATATTCTTTCATAGTATTTTAGTAATTCTATAGTATTAAAATAATTGTGAATAATAGAAAACATATTTGTGAATAGGTAAGTGGCTAACAGCTTGTTCAAGTATTCATTTGAAAAGGAAAGGAAGTATAACATGAAAGATTATTCAAATTGGAGTAAAGACTTTATATATATGTATATATATATATATTAAATTTTACTTATTTTTTTATGTGTATGAATGTACTGTCTGCCTGTAGGCCTGTGCACCCATGTCCTGCAATGCCACAGAGGTCAGAAGAGGGCGTCGGATTCCCCTGGGACTAGAGCCAAAGATGGTTCTCAGCCACAATGTGGGTGCTGGGGATTGAACCCAGGTCCTCTGCAAGAGCAGTTGGAGCTCTTAACCGCTAGGCCATCTCTCCAGCCCTGAGACTTTCTATTTTTTAACTTCAATCTTCCAACATCATTTGGGGAGATACGAATATTACATGGCTATACACATTTTCTGGATAACTCTCTGATAGACTATATATGGTATTAGAATTTGAAATGTATGAATCTGAAGTCCTAAAATCAGTTATTTGTAAAACAATTACCAAAGTTATTTTAATTAAAAAAATCATAGAATATAATGGGAGATAATGTATAAAAGGGAACATGAAGGAAAGTAGATTTTACCTCCAGATAAGAAATTATTGTGTCTCATCCCTTCCTAAATCTGTGGTACTGTGAAACTCTCCATGAAGGGGGCTTTTAGCTTACCCCTTCATAATATGAACTCTCAGCTGCTATAGAACAGATTTTCATCCCCCAGGCTTGCTTTCATGGTCTTTGTACACATCTACTCGATTGTATTGACAAGTGCATTTGGTTCATAATTTTCATACTTGCTTTCATCTTTCAGGCTGAAAAATCTCTTGACATTGGTTATTTTCTCTTACATGCTGTGCAGCTCTGCACAAAATACATTCTGGAACTTGAGATGCTCTTTGAAAAATATTTGAAAGAGGATTTGGAACCTTAGTTACCATCCCTGAATGGAACTTAAGTGATTTACTCAATTAAAGAGGCTTCTCTAGGAAAGACTGCAAAAATGTAGACCCTACATAAGGGAAAACCTTAATATGATACCCATCTGTCCTTGACTTTGAGAAAAATCCACATATTCTATTGACAGGTAACCATGTGACTAGCTTGGCATGACATAAAAAAGAAAACTAAAAATAGTATTAGTTCAAACCAATAGAGTCATATTTTAAATAACACATATTACAGAGAGCTGTTGAAGAAGAAAATATAAAAAGCTTAAAAGCTTATAGTAATAGAAATATCTCTAAATGATTTATTCACTGGCACTACTAAATAATAACATTGAAACTAGTTTTTACTATTCCCAAATGAACAATATCACTATAAGGTACTAAATTACCCCAATTACAACTTGTTTAATTTGGCAATTTAGTGGCAAATGGAGTGGAGGAGGATGAGGAAAAAGCCGTTTCCCAAAGCCTAAGTGAAATGGCTGGAGGAGAGGCTATGGGACTTTTTCAGGGGCTTTTATGGTAGTAATACAAATTGCTTCTCTCACATATCACACGGATTTACCCTTTTTTGTTGAGTTAAAACATAGCATTTCCATCTTTGAAATCTATAATAAAGTATCTTGCATACAGAATCTCCTAAAGGCCCAATAATATTAAAACTATATCAGGATTAAGTAGCATATCAAGATTTCTACTACTAGTATAAAGTGTAATTCATTGTGGTTGAGAAGATGGGAGAAAAATTTCATGGATAGACTTTTCTGAACTGTATAAGTCGGCTTGGTGAACTGTTTACACTACTTATGAATCAACTGATTTGACATCTTCATTGTCTAAGGTCTTCCATAACATTAGTGTTGCTTACATTTTAGCTTTATGTATAAGCACTGCAGTTTCACTGATGTTTGAAGATCTTTCAGTCTTATACTGTATTTAATACTCTTCCACCAAGTAATGTCCTGTGCTCTGTTCTCCATGTTTTCCCTACTGAAAAGGTTAATAGTTCTTTGAAGCTACCTCATGTTCACTTTTACTGCCTTAGATTCTGTCCTAATTCATTCTAGTACATCTTGTGCCATCTATTTGGTAGGAAAGAAATATTCTTTGAAAGACTGGTGAGAAAGGCAGGAAGAAAAGCTGGTCTCTAGTTTGTTGTTCACTTACTGCCTACTAAAATCACTCTTGAATTTAGTTACAACCTCACCCTGTAGACTTCCTTTCATTTGATCAAAAAAGACATGTAGCTGAGTTAGGCCAGACCACAAAGGGCTGGTCTGATTTAGAAACTTCGTAAGAAAGACAACTTGTCTGTTTTCAAGGTTATTTCCCTGTGGGTTATAATGGAAAACAACCAGAATTCATGCTATATACTAGAGAAGATAAGATTAAAAAGAAAAAAAAGAAATGTTGACTGGAGTCCTCTTTATCCTTCAGTACCTTATCTTTCATAGGTATTAATAAGGCTGTTGCCTATTCTCCTAAGAAAACTCCCACTCCTAATTCTAATAAGGGAGGAAAGAGGTTAAAATTGAATAGGAAAGAAATCAGAGGTCCCTTCTCCTGAAATCTACATTAAGTTCCTAAGCCAATGACTCCTGTCACAAAAGGTAATTGGTTTCTCTGCCAAATAAACAGTCATTTCTAATGATATCATGATCCTATAACTGTTTCAGCAGGGACCCAAAAGCAGCATTGTTTAACAATTTTCATTTCAACTAGGGGGAATTCTTGACAGGAATGTCTCAGAATGACAATCAGTCTAAGTAGAGAGAAACAACAGACATGATGGCCCAGGGACAAAAGTATATGTGTGTGTGTGTGTGTGTGTGTGTGTGTGTGTGTTTAGTGAATTAAAAGAGACTGGGATATAGCTCAGTTGGTAGAGTGCTTGCCACGCATGCACAGAGCATTACAGTCCATTCTCAGAATTGTATAACCTGGATGTGGTGTGCATGCCAGTAATCTTAGGACTTGGGAGGTGGAGGCAAGAGAATCAGAAGTTCAAGGTCATCCTCTGATACACACTGAGTTCAAGTCCAGCCTGGCCATGTGAAGTCCCAAACCAACCAACCAAACAACCAACCAACCAACCAACCAACCAGCCAACCAAGGCAAAACTGCACTTTGCTTAATTGTATTGCTGCTTTGATTTGCATTTCTCCAATTGGTAAGGATATTGAACACTTTTTGAAAAAAAATTATATTTTTATTTTATGTATATGAATTGCCTGTATGTATGTGTATGTAAGTGCACCTTTGTACTGCAATGCCTACAGAGGTCAGAATAGTTCATTGGATCCCCTGGAACTGGAGTTACAGATGGCTGTTAGTTGCCATGTGGGTTCTGGCAACTGAACCCAGGTCCTCTGCAAGAGCAGCCAATGCTCCTAACTGCTGAGCCCTATCTCCATCCCTACTGAACACTTTTAAAAGGAGTTCTTAGTCATTTTTATTTCTTATTTTGAGAGGTCTCTATTGATACCATAGCCCATTTAACTCAGTAATTCGTTTTCTTGCTTCTTTGTTTTTTGAGTTCTTTGTATATTCTGGATATTAATCCTCTCCTTGAATAGCTGGTGAAGATTTTCACCCAATCTGTAGGCTTTCTCTTCACTGGATTTTTTGTTGTTGTTGTTGTTTCCTTTGATGTACAGAAGTTTTTTTTTTCAGTTTAATGAGGACTTATTAACAACCTATATCTTGTAGGTTACTACCTATGTTTTCTTCTAACAATTTCAGTATTGCAGGCTTCACATTGAGGTCTTTGATCCATTTGGAGTTGACTTTTGTGCAGGGTGGTAAGTATGGGTTGAATTTCATTCATCTACATGTGGAGATACAATTTCTCCAGCATCACTTGCTGAAGATGATGCATTTCCTCCAGTGTGTGTTCTTAGCACCTTTGACAAATAGCAGGTGACTCTAATTATGTGTACTCATGTTGGGTCTTCTATTTTATTCCATTGATCTACAAGTCTGTTTTTGTACCAATACCATGTAGGTTTTATTACTATTACCAGAGCTGTGTAATACAGAATGAGATGTGATATCATAAGCATCCTGCCATTGCTTTTTGTGCTCAGGATTATTTTGGCTGTTTGAGATCTTTCAAATTTCCATGTGAATTTTGTGTTGGATTTTTCCCTTTCTGTGAAGAATGTCATGGGGATTTTGATTCAGATTGCATTGACTCTATAAATTTATTTTGACAGAATGGTCATTTTCCCTATATTGATTCTACCAATCCATGAGCAGGGGGTATTTTTCCATCTCCTCGTGTCTTCCTCAATCTCTTTCTCTCTCTCTTTAAAGATTTAACTTCTCACCAAAACAATAATCCTCTGCATAGAAAAACTTTAAAAACACTCAGAAAAAGATACAAGACATGTATGACAGAATGCATGAACTCAGGTGGAGCGGGGACATGGAAAGAGGAATGAGTCTAATTTGGACTGAGAAATGTTGTATGAAATGCACAAAACTGTGGGTGGTCCACTGAGATTTGTGGGGCCCATTTAATCCCAGGATGATCCATGTGGGAAAGATGCACAGGAAAGCACACAAGTGGACACGTGTTGAGGTAAAAATGCAGAGAGAGATTGTATTGCAAAATGTCTGGTTATATAGCATGATTCTATATTTAGAGCCAAATATAATAGTAAAGTCTTTATAAGCTGTGTAATTAAGCAAAATATATTAATACAGGAGAGCTCTGATATCAGCAATGGCTTATTCTGCCAAGGAGAAGTTGGCTAGGGTATTCAAGCCCCCCAAATAAAGACCCTGGTATAAGCATGGAAAAATGTTATGAGATGTCACTTGCTAATGTGCAGTTGGCCTCTGAAATGCTAGAGAGCATTACCAAAGGCCACTAAAGCAATGGTGCAAAATATTGGTCTCATGAGTCAAGGAAGACTCCTGCATCAGTATTAGCTACACCTCAACTGCCTGGAGATACTGTGCAACAGTGGCAGCCATGTGTCTATATATATCCCAAATTTAATTGGCTATTAGCTCTCTCCTTGAAGGAATAATTCATGGCTGATGCCATAATCTTATGTCGTCTAGTGGTTAGGAGTTGTTATAAGCCACAATAAGAACTTGTCACCCTTTACAGAAAAATCACAAATTGTGGATTAGCATAACATCCAAGAATCTGTGTCTATGCTCACAGCTTAGCTTGCCATAATAATTAGTACTGTTTAAATGCCTGTATATCTAATTGCAAAAAAATAAAAAGTAAAAAATATATGCCTGTATATCTAATTGCTTGTACTTTGTTAGTAGGATTAAAAAGGTACCCTCAAATCTCAAGGATGAATCCTAAACCTTTTCATCACTATATCCCACCCCATGGGTGTGGCCAGGGAGGTCCCATTGGTTTAGAATGCTACCCATCTTAACTAAATTTTCCCACATATCACCCTTTTAATTTTATTTTTTAAAAATTTTTCTGAGAGGCAGGGGAGCTCATGGGCAAGGCTAACAACACAAAGGAACCTGAGTTTTGAATAGCCAGCTGCTCAAGCCTGTTTTGAGTGCTAGGCAGTGAGGGGCAGGTCAGGCCTGAAACTTTATTTTCACACTAAGGCCAATTAATATCCAAAAAACCCAACCATGAAGGTAACCAATTGTCAAGCATAAGCAATGAATATAAGTAACATTCGTGTAAAACCAGTTAGCAAGTATATATGTCCCAATTTTGAACAACCCAAGGCTCCCATAATCCAATTGGAGAAGCTTGTATTCACAAGCATGTTGATCAAATAAGAGTCCAGTCTATATTGCTGTACTCTCACAATTCACCCCAATCTCTCCGCAGCCCTTACATTCTACCACGCGTCCTCTTCTGCAAGTTGTTCCCTAGGCTTTGGGAAAGGGGCACAAGTGGGTGAGAAGCAAAACAGTCTACTTTCTCTGGAGATGTCATTTTGGACTCTAGTCTGTTCAGGTTGTTTCCCTTCATGGGTTGACAGCTTATCCAGGGTACCTTTTTAATCCTACTAACAAAGTACAAGCAATTAGATATGCAGGCATATATTTTTTACTTTTAATTTTTTTGCAATTAGATATACAGGCATTTAAACAGTACTTATTATTATGGCAAGCTAAGCTGTGAGCATAGACACAGATGCTTGGATGTTATGCTAATCCACAAATTGTGATTTTTCTGTAAAGGGTGACAAGTTCTTATTGTGGCTTATAACATCTCCTAACCACTAGACGACATAAGATTATGGCATCAGCCATGAATTATTCCTTCAAGGAGAGAGCTAATAGCCAATTAAATTTGGGATATATATAGACACATGGCTGCCACTGTTGCACAGTATCTCCAGGCAGTTGAGGTGTAGCTGATACTGATGCAGGAGTCTTGCTTGACTCATGAGACCAATATTTTGCTTCATTGCTTTAGTGGCTTTTGGTAATGCTCTCTGTCATTTCAGAGGCCAACTGCACATTAGCAAGTGACATCTCATAACATTTTTCCATGCTTATACCAGGGTCTTTATTTGGGGGGCTTGAATACCCTAGCCAACTTCTCCTTGGCAGAATAAGCCATTGCTGATATCAGAGCTCTCCTGTATTAATATATTTTGCTTAATTACACAGCTTATAAAGACTTTACTATTATATTTGGCTCTAAATATAGAATTATCCTTTCATAGTTCCTATGTCGATCAGTCAATTAAAGAAGGTAGTTATACCTGTTTTATAGGAAATTACCACTATAACAGTTGGCTCTAATTTACAGTTAGGGAATGACTTCATTACCATCACGTTTTTCTTTTTCCTATAAAAGGGAGAGGTAGGAAGGTTTCTCAGAATCTGGAAGGTAAACTTCATTAGGGCACATTATAAACAGTTATCCCAAATAGAATTCAGAGAGATGCTCAGTGTCTTTGACTCAGGCAGTCTGAGGTTCTTCTTTCTTTAATGTTCGGATGGGTCAGCCTCTCTGCTGGCATCTCCCAGTCCATCCTGCACAGCCAAAAGCATTTATGTTGGTGATTTTTTACCTGTGGGAACATACAAATCTCCTCCCATTGTTAGTCTCAAGATCTCAAAATTGAAAATTTATCAAAAGGTTTGGAATACAGAGTTTTCCATTTGTATCCCAGAAGGAGTACTATAACACCTCCCTCTTTTTGTTTTATAAGTTTTTATATTTTGACCTATAGATGTCTAAGTTGTATTACACATACTTATAAACAGGAACCAAAGCATAAGTTTTCATCAAATTCACCCAAACAGTTTATCATTGACTGTATGCTATTTATTTCGGAAGTAAACTTAAACTCAATTCCTTTAAATTATCCTACAAGTAAAAGAAAGTGTTACAAGGTGATACTGTATAACACAGAAAAATATAGAAACCATTTGTGTACCTTAACCTCAAAGTTATTGTTGGAAATTCAATACAAATTACAAATAAATTAATTAACAGTTTATATTCCCAATTAGTTAAAATGTGCTGCCATTTCCACCAAAACCTTCAGCCAAATTTATCTAATACAGACATTTTTATTAAGTCTTTTATTAAGTCTACTAATATCCTATAATATGTAGCTTGGGCAAAGTTGAATACCTGCCAAATAAATTTTAACCAAATATACACTTTGTCCTTTAAAACTATATGACTAGATTATGACTTCAGAGAAATCAAGTCCATTAACTTACATGGTTTATTTATTTCTGCATAAATCTCTACTGAAATACCTCTATATATAAATATGTTATTTTTAAGTATACCATTTTGAACTGCAAACCTTACACAAAGTGGATTTTAATAATTATCTTCCTCCAAGCTCTTGGCCTTCTCCAGGCCTGGCATGAACACTTGCTTTAAAGATTTTCCAATATCTAGCTCTTAATAAAATTTTCTTTTACAGTTCTTATGCCCACTAGGTAATTAAAGACTGGCTAGATATGCCCCATGAGAAGCTGTTACCATCATTACCATCTTGATTTCTTTTTTGTTTGTTTTTTTTTTGTTGTTGTTGTTTTTGTGGGAGCTTCTAGGAAGCTTTCTTTGTCATGAGCAGGTGCAGTGCAGTCCTGCTAAGGGAAGGAGCACACAGTGCCCACTTTGTGGACCCAGTGGGGAACTTACCCCTTGGCATAGAGGTCAGTTGGTTACTCCTGTAACCTGACCATAGAGATAACGTCCTACTCAGGTCCTTAGCCTGGGACAATGAGACACGCTTCCCACTCTTGGCCATGATTTTCCACCTGCCCAGAGCCAGGACAGGAATTTCACACCAGCTACCCAGGTTGATGGTCCGCAAAGGGAGCCTTTTTCCAACCAACTGTCCAACCAAATGAAATGCAGGCCTAAACACCCGATACCCACTGGCCATCTGAATGAAATGTAGGCTTGTCTTAGCCTGTATGTACACAATAATTTAAAAAAAATGTCGGCCACAAATTCTGCAATGATGTTAATGGGAATTCACATTTTGTTTATTTTTAAAATTTTTAATTTTTATATTTTTTATTTCTTATTCCCAAAGACCCAAAAACTTAACACTTTAATACAATGAAAACCTGGTTGTATCTTTGTTTTAGATGTCGAAAGGGCATAACCAGTAGGTGGCAGTGTAGATCCATTATTTTAAAATTTTTAATAGATAACCCATAACCTTTGTTGAAATTGAATTATGTGTTGGCTGTTTAATGTAAATTTGTATCTTGAGAAGGAAGGGACATGTTCCAACTCAGAGGCAATATTTTTACTGGTATCATGGCTGTTAACATTAAAATATACTTAGAACACAAGTACACACATCCATACACACATGTGCGCACACATACATACATACATAAGAAAGATTTGTTAGGTTGACCTGCAAGAGAGGAAAGCCATATTATTTGATGTTCAATGAGAAACATGAAATTTTTATAATTGTCATAGGGTTATTTTACATAATTAGAATAAATGTCCTATTAACATACAAAACAGCCGAGATCCATATGCCACCTCTTAGGACCATTCCCAACCATTTTCCTTCAATGAACTATCCCTAAAGTCTACTAATTTTTCCCTATCCTGTCCCTTCTGGTTGACTATCCCTAAGCTGTCCCAGTCTAAGTCTAACTATCCCTATGCTATTTACAAATCTAGATTGAGGAAGGTGCCCAAAAGTAGACAGGTCAAAGTTGTTTCTAGTCTTGGACCGATCCATCTTATCTTATTATTAAGGACTTTGGAAGAATAATAATTATCCATAATCACAACAATATTCACAATTATAACCATTATTAATTATTAATTAATAATTATTAGTAACCATTATTAGTCACAACAATCATTAATAATTATTATTAGTAATAATTGTCAATAATAATAGCCAACAATGATGAACAATTTATCATTAGACTAAATTTTATCAATTACTATCAATAATTATATTTAATAACAATAACTATAACTATTAATAACAATTACTAACAATAATCAACAGTTTATCATTAAACTGAATAATATGCATACTATAAACCCAATTAAAAATTGTTAACACTAAGGGGTATAAAACAAACATTTTTTTATGAGTTGAATCTATTTTTGTTTATAGTCTGCTCCTAATTAGATTTAAACCTGTAGGATTATAATGAATTAAAAGCAATAACTTGCATTCACTTATACATTCACACAGATTGAAGATGGGCTTAAAGAAACATAAAACAGCTTTATTAAAAAATTTCTCATTTAAATTGAACCAAAATATCAATTCATGTTTTTACCAATGGTCCTTAAAAAAAAGACAATTTATTGGAGCAAGTTTGTTTTGTTAGAACTCCAGGGACTGTAAACTCTCCTAGAAGTCCATTTATTTTGTTTCCAAAATGCTAAAATCAAAAAAATGTTACCTAGCACTTGGGAGGCAGAGGCAGGCAGATCTTTGTGAGTTCAAGGCCAGCTTGGTCTACAGAGTGAGTTCTAGGACAGCTGGAGCTACAGGGAGATCCTGTCTCTAAAAGACAAAAAACAAACAAACAAACAAAAGAATGTTACCTAAAATCAAAATTTAAAGGGCATGATTTAGATTACCACATGCTCAGTCAGGCTGCTGGTATGCATGCACAGCAGGCAGGCTGATGGCACCAGAGCTCAAACCACGTGTGATCAAGAATTCTGTGGAAAAAAATCTTTGAGATGAAACACATTTAAAAAAGATCAAGATAAGGGCTGGAGAGATGGCCTAGCAGTTAAGAGCATGACTGTTCTTGCTGAGGACCAGGGTTCAATCCCCACACCCACATGGTGGCTGAAAACCGTCTCCAACTCCAATTCCAGGAGAACTCCAGTTCCAGGGGAATCTGACACCCTCTTCTGACCTCCATGGCATTGCATGACATGGGTGCACAAAACCTACATGCAGACAGTACATTCATACACATAAAATAAATGAATAAAAATTTTTAAAAAGATCAAGATAAAATTATTTCAGCCATTTAATTTTAATTGCACACATATATTTACTCAAAAGATACCTAGGATACCCCGGGGGTTAAGTGAAAATAATACTTTTTAAGTTAAGCATGCTGAAATGGATTTGAATTACTGAAGTGATACTGCTAGCTGAATCCCAATTTTGGATCTACAAAGAGTTGGCAGGTTTAGGTAAGAAGAGTTAGATATAGAAATAGCTACTAAAGAAACCCACAAGAAGACAAGAGAGCAATAAAAGGCAAAATTTAAGAAAAAGGTATCAAGTGGCCAAGGTTTAAAATTATCTGGGGGCTGGAGAGATGGCCTAGCGGTTAAGAGCACTGACTGCTCTTACAGAGGACCCGGGTTCGATCCCCAGCACCCACATGGCGACTGAGAACTGTCTGAAACTCCAATTCCAGGAGAACTCCAGTTCCAGGGGAATCCGACACCCTCTTCTGACCTCTGCGGCATTGCACGACACGGGTGCACAAACTTGCATGCAGACAGTACATTCATACACATACAGAAATAAATAAAATTTAAAAAAAAATAATAAAATTATCTGGAAAAAATTGTGCCATTATGTAGGGTGGTTCCCTTGAACGGCCTTAATTTGCATCAGAAAGAAGTGGGTTTAGGACTAGGAGATCTACCTGGAGAAAATTTACATATGAGCAAGTTAAGGTTGGAGAGGAACTTGAAGAACAGGTTCTTCACAACAGGAAATGAAGTCTTTCTTTGGGAGGGAGAAATTAAAACCAGAAAGTTTTTCAGACCTGTAGAACTATGAAAAATGGTTCCAAGACCAAGCATGGTGCTAAGCCTTGGTATCAAATTCAGCCTTGAAGTCACTGGCTTTTATAGCCTGCAGGAGAGACCATGCGAGGAGACATATGACTGGAAGGCATTGGCTGCTCCCTCTGAGCCAAATCAGACCCAGGCTGCTCTCCTCCACGTGTAAAAAGTCACAAGTTTCCAGATCGCTCTCCCATCCACTGAAACCAGCAGGAAAGACAGTTCCACCACAATAGATAGATATCAGGAGAGAGAGAATAAAGAGAAGAAAAAGGCAAGATTTAGGGGTATGCATACCTAAGTTGTTAAGGTTTCCTCGTGCCCCACATACTGGCACCAATTGTGGGTGGTCCACCGAGATTTGTGGGGCCCATTTAATCCCAGGATGATCCATGTGGGAAACATGCACAGGAAAGCACACCACGTGGACACATGTTGAGGTCAAAATGCAGAGAGAGATTTTATTGCAAAATGTCTGGTTATATAGCATGACTCAAATCTCAAGGCCAAATCCTAAACCTTTTTGTCACTATATCCCACCCCATCGGTGTGGCCATGGAGGTCCCATTGGCTTAGAATCTTAACTAAATTTTCCTACAGAAAACCTCCATAAAAATATTAAAAAAAGCTTTACCATATGATCTGGTCATACCACTCCTTGGCATATACCCAATGGACTCATGCTATTATAGAGATATTTGAACATCCAACATGTTTATTAGTGCTCTTTTCACCATAGCTAAGAAATGGAAACAATCTAAATTTCATTCAACTGATGGAAAATATGAAAATATGGTACATTTACACAATTGAGTTCTACTCAGAAGTAAACAAAGCTGAAATCATAAAATTTTTATTTTTATTTATTTTTTATTTTTATTTTTTATTGATGCTTTGTGTATTTCATACATCATTTTCCAATTCAGTTCAGGCATATTTCCCTTTCCCTTCCCCCCACCCCACCCCACCCCATCCCAGATCATGCATTCTGCCATAACTGTCCTGCATCTTTCTCTCAGTTTTTTTTTCATTTTTTAGCGATAAGTGATAATTTATGAGTACAAGCATCCTTCATGTAAATCCAATTTGCAGGCAGTTGTGCCAAAACCCACACAGGCATGGGTCCCACATCCAGTGGGGGGGGTCTGTAATTTCAATCAAGTTGAATCAACATGAGTAAGTCCAGACTATAATTGCTAATGATAAGTTTCACCATAACACCATAACCCACGAGATAAAAGCTAAACGATCCTTATGAAATACATTCTAAAACCATGCACCTCTTTCCGCAGATTCATATCCCTAGAGCTTAGAAAAAGGGGCACAGGTAGATGAGAAGCAAAACCAGTCTACTTTCTCTGGAGCTGTTTTTCTTGGTCTCTAGTCAAATCTGGCTGTCTTCTTTCATGGGCTGACAGTTTAGTAGGAATAAAACCTTTCGATATCCACCTCACAAAATAAGAACAATGAAAGCACATGCATAAGATATATGAGGTATTTAAAACAATGTACTAATTCAGTATTTATGGTAGGTTTACAATATAAGGTATAAATAACGACACAAATGTTTGGATCGCTATGACCTTAATCCATGAATTACTTCTATTTTCTGTTAAATATGAAGGGTCTTACTGGTGGCTTATAACATCTCCGTAACCATTAGAGAATGTAAGATTGTGGCATCAGCCAGGGTTATTCCTCCAAGGAGAGAGCCAAATAGCCAATTAGATTTTCCGTAAAAAATTAAAGGAAATCATAATTAAAAACATCACTTTGACAGATATCATCTTACTCCATAAGATGGCTAGGATCAGGCATAACGAATGACAACCAAGTGGCTGGAGAAGGGGTTGTGGGAAAGGGGAAACATCATCCATCTTGCTGGTGGGAATGTAACTTATTACAGCCAATAATGAAAGCAGTGTGGAGAACCCTTAGAAGAATCAAAATGAACCTGCCCATTTGACACCAGTAATACCACTCCTGGGTAATACCCACAAGACACATCTTACTGCAGGAGATACAGCACAGCTATGTTTTGGGCAGCTCTGTTCACAATAGCAAAAAGCTGGGACCAAGCCCAGGTGCAACCTCAACTGAAGTGTGGATAGAGAAAATGTGGGTACATGTATAAAATGGAGTTCTATGCATGGTAAAGAGGGACAACATCATGAATATTTGCAGGTAAATGGATGAAGCTAGAAGACATTATGTTAATGAAGAACACAGTCCCAGTAAAACAAACGAACAAATGTGTCCCTCATTATATGTGGATGCTAGTCACAATAACCAAGATAAAAATATTTCTCATGGAAGGGCAATGCATAGTAAAAAGAAAAGCAAACAGAAGGACTGCATCAAAAATGGACTGAAATGGTGATTCGAGGAGGAGGTGAGGGTGGGAGGGACACGGGTGTTATATTCGATTAATGATCAAATATTTAATTGACTGAGTTTCAACAAGTATCCAGTTTTCCCAGAACTGTACTACAGGTTACATGGTGTTTTTAGGACTTAGTAAAACTAAATATGTGTAATATTAACATACATTGGTTTACCAGGCCTGATTAAAAATGCGTAATGCATCTGAGTTTATGGAATGGAGAATTATAATCGCTGTTGTTCCACATTTGTTCTACATAAATACTGTTATAACAATAACTTTGGGGTTGTCACATACAAATGTTTCTCTGTAATTCTCTGTTGTAACGATCACCTTGTAGCATTCTTCTTTACCCTAAAGATGATTTAACGTAAAAAAATTAAGTTGCTTCCCAATTAATCCACATACATCACCAAAACAGCATCGGTGAACTTAGATGTGAAATCTGTGCCTTGATTTCCACCTATAGGTCTGTATCACTTACAAAACGTTCTTTCTGGAAGACTCGTGGTGTGCAAAAAAACAAAAAACCTAAAAAAAAAAAAAACAAC
>VZQC01002755.1:2151087-2178857 GCA_009823505.1 Rhizomys pruinosus
CAAACAAACAGGGAGTTACAGATAGATATGAAACATTTTCGTCACAAACCTTGCAATTCAAATCTTAAAACTAACTACGGGAAAAGATTTATATGTTCCAACAGGTCAAAATGTCACCAACTTAATGGCTGAGAAAGAAAAGATACAGCTTTGCATTGGGTAGGATGTATCAGAAAGTGCCAACAGAAAGGTTGACTGGTCTGAACATTGAAAGGAAGAAAAGCCTCAGATTGCTACAAACATCAAACCCCTCTGTGGATCCTACTTGTAACAACTATTCATAATG
This sequence comes from Rhizomys pruinosus, assembly GCA_009823505.1. Classification (NCBI taxonomy): domain Eukaryota; kingdom Metazoa; phylum Chordata; class Mammalia; order Rodentia; family Spalacidae; genus Rhizomys; species Rhizomys pruinosus. The sequence goes on from VZQC01002755.1 coordinate 2,151,374, forward strand.
AGTCCTAACGAAACTTACCTTGTAGGTGCTGCAAAGGTTTTAATATGAGAGACTTTCTTACCTCCCCCCCCGCATAGAACAAGGAGAAATATGATGATGATGAGGTTGTTCTCCAATTATAAATTGGAGACAACTGTTATAGAGGTAATCTCTTATAAAACCAGTAAAACTGCCTTCTTTAATTGACTAATAGACATAGGAACTGTGAAAAGGATTATTCTCTATTCAGAACCAAATATAATACTAAAGTCTCCTTAAGCAATGCACTTAAGCAAAATATATTAATACAAGAGCTCTGACATCAGCAATGGATTATTCTACCAAGGAGATGTTGGCCAGGGGATCCAAGCCCCCACAAAAGATAAAGGCTCCTTGCCTCTAAACTGGGATACTTGCAAGAAGAGAGGCGATAAGGCCCTGCTGTCTAAGACCTGACATTAACATGGGAAATCACAAAATTTTTAGATGAGTGGCATTAGACACAGATTAAGTGAATAACACAGGCTCAGAAAAAGCAAGTGACATGTGTTCTCTCTCATTTGTGGATCTTAGCTCCAAATCCCTAAATATGAGTATAGATTCTGATGTAACTGCAAGAGCCAGGAAAATGGAAATGAAACATAGGGATAAAAAGGAATTGGGTGCTACAGAGAAGGGTATAGTAGGAGATGGGCATTATTAAGGGAGAAATGTGGAAATGGGGGAGTAGATTAATTGGGGAAGGAGTAGAGGGGTTTATACAGGGGAGTGAGAAGGGAGATAAATAATGCTGAGGTGTTATGAAAAAAACAGAGCAACATGGATTAGTTCAAAGCCATATTGAAAATGCACATACAATAAATATACAAGTACATGTGTGCACAAAAAAACAGTGCTGGGCAGGAGAAACCTCTCTTTGAGTTCTGGTCCAGGGTAATCCAAGAAACCCTCAAAATAATCCAGACTATTGCTATAACTCTTGATTACTTCCCTGAGCTTGTAGGTAGATCCTTATTACTGAAGACAGGGCACACTTTACACATAAGACTTGGAACTGACCAGGGAAGTGTCCTTCCTGAAGACTGATTCTCATGGTATCAGAAGATCCTATCTATGTTATTAGTGGAGAAAACCAATCAGTGTTCCTACATAGGCGTAAATCCTAATAAACAGTTGTCCCAGCAAACTATTGCTATTGGTGCAGTAGTGGCACTTCTCTTCTTCAGAGCAATCAACAAATATTTAATTGGAATTAAAGCCCACTTAATGGGAGGGAAATCATGTGTGGTACTCTAAACATAGCCAAATACACATTGCTGGAGAGGTCACAGATCCTAGAGAAAAGCCTAATTTGGCCAAATCTCTAAACCAACGTAATTTCTTTGTTACAAATATACATCCTCATATTTAGAAAAGTGTACTTTTCACCACTTATCAAAAACGATACTTTTTGTAACTGATAGAGATTATTACAGAATTCCAGCACTTGTGACATGCATAGAAAAAGTATCTGTCAGACGTTTAACCCTATGTGACACATACAGAGACCTACGATTAGCCAATGTGTGAAGAACAAGAGACTGGAGCATGCTCATCCCTGGGCAGAACACCTATCTCAAACTTCTGCCTTCCAAGGCTCAGGTATCATTGTGGAACAGGAGGTGGAAAGACTGAGGGTGAATGACTACAAGGAAACAGAATCTTCCATATAGCTGGTCAGTTACTCACATGAACTCATAGCAATGACGCAGGCATGCAGAAGTCCCATGAAAGCTCAAACCAGAAAAAATTCCAGCATAGACATGGGGAAGTGGGTAAGAAATCCCACGCAAATCTAAGTAAGTTTTGGTATTGATGGCTCCTGGGATGTGGAAAGACTGTCTTACAGGGTTGAGATTCTTGGTGGGCCCAGTGGATTGGGGCACAAATCATACTATATAATTAATTCAATAGCCTGGGGACAATGGGAGAGGTGGAGAGAGGGGAGGATAACTGAATGCTATCAAATTATATTGTAAGAAAAAAATCACAAAATTTCAGTAAAAATGCAAATAGCAGAATAAGTGTAAGAACAGATTTGACTTTCTCCTTTATTCACTGGTATAAATGGAACTATTTTGTAGGCTATACAGCTACACAATACACTAGGGCTAAATAAATTAAACATGAATTCTAAATTTTATACATAAATTTACATTAGTTTTAAGGGATATCCATCTATTTATCTTATCAAAAGTGAAACATTTTATGCTTACGTTGGAATAAAGTTAAAATATATCTGGCTTTTAAAATTATATATAAGACAATTATGCTTTACATAAGATAAAGGTTTCATTTTGTTTGGCATATGAAGAATATAACTTCAAATAAGCATGCTTCATATAGAGGCAAGGTGAAATAACATGTTTGCAATGATATTTAGTATTGTAATATTAATATTGTTTTGAAAGTGGTCTACTTAACAAAGAATTATTAATGCTGATTATCAATAAAGGAACAAAGGTATGTATCTAGTTTTAAAAACTTTCTAGTTTTTAGCATTAAGTGGGAAAAAAGGAAGACCAAGGTATATGTCAATATTTTATCTTTGACCTCATCTTTGACCTTGCTCTCCATTCTCTTAAAGTCAAACATAGAGAACACAACAAATAAGCTAAGGAAGAAAACTAGAGTATTTTACTTTGTTTTCATACACTCGGAATGAGTATAAATGAAATACAAACTGAACAGTTAATGCTCTCTGCTCATTATAGGATGTAATGTGCAATTTTTCCCTTGAGAATATATGAACCTTTTCAGATAACATTAGGTATATTAATTTATTTGTTATAATAGTTGTGATTTACTAGGAAAACCCAACTCTCAAAACATAAGACAGAGCCATTGTTCCTTAGAGTAGGTTGATATTAAAAATAGGGGGCTAGAGAGATGTCATAGCAGGTAACAGCACCGACTGCTCTTGCAGAGGACCCGGGTTGGATCCCTAGCACCCACATGGTGGCTGAGAACCGTCTTTCACTCTGGTTCCAGGGGAATCCGACACCCTCTTCTGACTTCTCTGGCATTTGCACTATGCTGGTGCACAAACCTACATGCAGACAGTATATTCATACACATAAAAATAAATAAAATTAAAAAAATATTGCTCTCTGGAGCATCATACTTAAACTTTAAGTATTCAAATTTGATATATTAATTAATTATACATATTCTATGAAGAAAAAGTTATAGATGCTAGGAAGCTGTGACCGTCTAGTGGAGGAAAAACATAATTGAAAATTTCTGAGTTGTATGAATTAGTATGAGGATTTTAGTCTTAATAACTTAATAACATTAAATAAATAAAAAGTTAAAGTCCTATGTAGAGATTTCCTAAAAATATTGTTGTATTTACACATTTCTAAAAACCATAACCTTGTAGGTTTTGTTAATTGAATGGGATTGTGCTCCATCGTTTGAAAACTTTCTTTTGCATGCCAGAGTCACTCCAGTGACTATAATGAACCCTAAAATTAAATCATGCATGTTTTTACAGTTTCAGAATATTACAGTTAGCAGTGTATTCTGGGAGAAGAGAGATGACAAAGTAAAGATAGGAGTGAAATCATGGCAGGGGATTCTCTAAGCGGTTGTGTCTTATTCTATCTTATTTTAAAATTGTATTTCTTATTTTGTTTATTTTATATGTATTAGTATTTACCTGTATGTACATAAGTGCACCATGTGTATGCAACGACCACAGAGGCCAAAAGAGGATGATGCATTCCTTGGAACTGTAATTGCTGATTTTGTTAGCTTCCATGTGGGTTCTGGGAATCACACTTGGATCCTCCGGAAGAACAGCAAGTGTTCTTAAAAACTGCACAATCTCTCCAGGCCTCCAAGTTGTACTTTAGGCCCTTAAATTTTTTAGATGATTTCCTACATTCAGACAATATGGTATAATAATACTCACTCCATTTCCCTCTTTTAGCCCCTCCCACTCCTGATGACCTCTTTCCCCCAAATGACTTCCCTTAAACAAAAGACAAAGGAAAAACAATAGAAGGAGGCTTAAAGAGAAGCTTCACAATAATAAGAAAGAAGGTCCCTGACCGGGGCTGGAGAGATGGCCTAGCGGTTAAGAGCGCTGACTGCTGGGCTGGAGAGATAGCCTAGCGGTTAAGAGCATCGCTCTTACAGAGGACCGGGGTTCGATCCCCAGCACCCACATGGCGGCTGAGAACCGTCTGAAACTCCAATTCCAGGAGAACTCCAGTTCCAGGGGAATCCGAGACCCTCTTCTGAACTCCGCGGCGTTGCACGACACGGGTGCACAGACTTGCATGCAAACAGTACATTCATACACATACAGAAATTAATAAAAAAAAATTTTTTTTAAGAGCGCTGACTGCTCTTGCAGAGGACCCGGGTTCGATCCCCAGTACCCACATGGCAGCCGAGAACCGTCTGAAACTCCAATTCCAGGAGAACTCCAGTTCCAGGGGAATCCGACGCCCGCTTCTGACCCACGGCATTGTGCGACACGGGTGCACAGACTTGTATGCAGACAGTACATTCATACACATACAGAAATAAATAAAAATTAATAAAAAAAATGAAGGTCCCTGACACCCTTCTTGTGGGCCTCACCTGAGCTGATCCACTCTGGGATGAAGGAACGTATTTCTATGTTTTCTTAAAATGTGTTTGAATGTCTCAAAATATGATTAACATAGCCTCATTACATAAATCATAACTTAACAAACAAGGCTTTCTCAAATCTAATTTATGTAAGATAGTGTATGTCCATTTCAAAGATTGTCAAAACAGACAGGAAACTCAGAAGAAAAGTGGTGTCTAGAAGAGACTTTCTGGGTATTTATGGAAACATAACTTTCCAGTAAGCATCTCTCACCGTTTTTCATATGACTTTGTACTGTTACTCTGTAGACTAAAATTACAATAAGGTTTCAAGATTGAGTTTATAGCTATTCGCAGGGCTGTAATAAGGTTTTAATAAGAGAATAGCCTTACTTATCTGAATATTTGGCATAATGCATGGGCTCAGGAAGTTACAGAAGACTATGTTGTTAAATTAGTCAAATCTATTTTCTTATGTAAAGTTACTTATAGCTCTTTGGTTATTCAAAAATTATGAAACTTCTAGCTTTCCAGGTAAACATTTTAGTAGGAAGAGAACTCTCTTTAGTTCTTTCATATATGTGCCATCTAAACCAAATGGCTAAAAATTAATTGGGTTTCATAGATTGAGTGTCTGGCCTCTTTGAGACACTGAATTTTAATTTTTTTATTAGCATATGTATCAGAGAATTCCTGAGGGGTGGTACTCATGCATGTAGCATCCCACCCGGCCTCTGCCCCTGCTTCCTCAGTTACCAGGCAAAGTAAGGAGCAGATTCTCCGATCTTAATTTCGAGAAGACTAGAAAGTTTAATCAGGATTGCCTACAAAGTGATGAAGGAAGTGTACCCTTCTGTGGCTCTGTGGGTGCTTACCTCCTCCGGCATGGTGACTGTTCGTGTTGGGCTTTTTATATGCCCCTCACCCCAACATTGCCCTAGCTGCATTCCAGAGTTCTCACAAGCATCACAGGAAAGCAGGCATTGCAGGAACGCAAGCCTCTAGGAAATCTTCGGTGGGCTCGGCTTTGCCGTTAGCCTCTCCCTCTACTTAGACTCCATCTTTGTAGTTCGAAGCTTGTCCTTTGACAAGTCCACTTCAAAGAAGGTGTATTTATCCCACAGCATATGTTAGTTATACCTAATAATGGGCTTCTTACAATATTTTCACATATATATATATATATATATATATATATTTTGATCATATTCCCTATTATGCTTCTCTGTCCCTGTCACACTCCTACTAATCCTCTTCCTCTGCCCAATTAGTTACCCTTTGCTTTCATGTCTTTTGTTTATTATTTAATTTTATTTTACTTTATGATGACCCAGAATTTCATTATGTTAGCCTACAGGAGCTCGGTGAAAAACTATTATAAGAACATGGTCAAAAAAAAAAAAAAAGAACATAGTCACCATACTTGTGGCTCACATCACTGGAGAAAATGTTTCTCCTTCCTCTGTTAACCACTGCCTATAGATCCTCAGTGAGGGGTGAGACCTCAGGAGTGCTCTCACATCCTGACAGGAAGGTGATGGGACCAGTCTTGTGTAAGAAATCATTTACTTTGAGTTAAATAGTGCCATGGCCATGTCATGCTTAGGAGACACTGTTCCAAAACAGTCCACCCCACCTTCTGCCTCTTACATTTATTCTCCTCACTTTCACAATTCTCCTTAAGTCTTGGAAGGGATGCTGTAGATGGCGGAGCATTCAACAGTCACTTTCAGCACTTTGAACAGTTCTGAGCCTGTTCATTTGCCATTGCTCACTCTTCTGACCAATTATTTAGAAAGTTTTTTTTTTTTTTATGTGTATGAATGTACTGTCTGCCTGTAGGTCTGTGCACCCGTGTCGTGCAATGACACGGAGGTCAGAAGAGGTTGTCGGATTCCTCTGGAACTGGAGTTCTCCTGGAATTGGAGTTACAGAGGTTCTCAGCCGCCATGTGGGTGCTGGGGATCGAAACAGGGTCCTCTGCAAGAGCAGTCTGCACTCTCAACCACTAGGCCATCTCTCCAGCCCTAGAAAGTATTTTGATGGGTACATTTTGTCCATGTAGCATAACAATAGCTGTCGCTTCCCCACTAGGACCCATTACCTCCCTAGAGTCATGGGTTTATAGTAACAGACATAAATTATTTCTTATGCAGTGAACCCCAGGTCCAATCCGAAGGTGGTTGGTTACCTGTGTATCAGCCTTATAGTAGGCATATCTTGCCTGTACAGTTGGTACTATTACATTCAGAGTCCACAGCTGAGTAGACTATTGATAGCACTTCTCCCCCAACAGTATGCATACATAGCACCTTCTAGCACTTCAAGGCCTAACCAGAAAAGGAGACAGCTTCAGTTGTAATTCCAGGTTGATTTCTCTGTGTCTTGCTTGAGATTGGTGCCTGTGATGTCTTCAGCAATAGTATCTCACCATCCAATTCTGGTGGGCAGGAAACCAACTGCAGTAACAATTACATATATTGTACTGGAATTTCAGAAGTCTCCCAGACTAATAGCTTATAGGGAGATACCTAACCTCTGTCCTCTGAAATTCGAGGATATCTTTATCTAGCATTCTTCCAAATACTAATAAGAATGAATGTTTACTTTTGAGATTTCAGGATGATATTTTAAAAAGAATATTGTTCAAATGCATGGTATATTTCTGAACAGGCTAATTTCTATTTCAAATTGTTGGTTAATTGAGTGACAATTTTTGTCTACAGTGCCAAAATATATGTTACAGTAAGAACAGTTAAACACTTCCATGCCCATTAAAATGGGGAAACCACTCTTGCAAAGTATACGAAGTTATATGAAACATGAAGAAATGTATCTTTAATTTTTATGTGTAACTGGCTTTTTAGAAAATATAACATGAAAAATGTATCTATATATTACTTTAGTGCATAGTCTTGTATTGGGGATGTTTCATTGTTTTATTCAAGGATTTTAAAAGTATCAATGCTTTCTTTTAATAGTCCTCTGCTTTGTAAAACCATACTAAGCATATTTATTGAATATGTCAGTAGTTTTCAAAAAATAACATATAAAAGTCTTGAAGCATAACATTCTCTTGTGGTGAGCATGGAAATATATGTACTAAGTTAGTGAGGAGGGCATTAACTGACAATTACTGTGACTAATATATACACCATGCCATATGCCCATCATGTGCATCATTCTCAAATTTTTCCAACTGTAACATAACCTATGAAATTGTGCTTTAGCCTCCATAGCATTGTAAAAGAATCTCATTACCCCACTGAGCCATGTTATCATGGAATTAATGTTTTCTGTACAAGTGAAGGACTTGTAATGGAGAGCAATCAAACTAGGCATGCAGAACATGGATTCTTCTTGTCATAGAGAAATGTGTGCCTGAAATATAGAAGGGAGTGAAAAGATCAATATTAACTCTGCATAAGCTTCCTTCTTGGCATTTTAGTAATCAAGAGCAGACATACATTTTTTCCTTAATTTCTTTTTTTTTTTTTCTGTCTTTTCGAGACAGGGTCTCACTGTAGCCCCAGCTGTCCTGGAACTCACCTTGTAGACCAGGCTGGCCTTGAACTCACAAAGATTCACGTGTCTCTGCCTCCCAAGTGCTAGGATTAAAGGCGTGTGCCACCAAGCCCGGCATTAATTTCTATATTTATAAATCCAATTATTTGATACTGATCTCAAAGAATTTCTATTGAGAACAACTTTTTTCTAGCTGTTTCAATAATTATATTTTAAGATATATTCTCTTGATATACATTGTTACCTTAATATTAGGGTTGGGCTTGCCAAACTCTGTCTATTTCTTTAGAGCATGAAGCAATTTGTTTTGGTATAACACAGGTAAAAAATTACATGTAATTGCATGAGCTACCGTAACAGGGACATGTGTAGTCTTTCCTCAGAGAAACAGTGGAACTTGACATATTATATGTGTTCATTCTCAATGCTAAATTCTGGCTCTCTGATTGGTAGATCCTATTCCTGACTTAAATTACTGCTTTTTTATTATGTTTCTTATATAGGTAAAATGATACAACCTGAGTTCTTTATCTGTAATTTATTTTACTCAACATCAAGTTTACAAAATTAATTCATTTTTATTATAGTTTTGTTCATTTAATTCTGATGTAAATTTCTAATATCTATGTGGGAATACAACATAATTAATTTATTCCTTTTCACATTGTTGGAAATGTAGGTTATTTCCAGTTTGGAGCTATTCAAATGCTGCTATGAATATATATATATATTATAGTTATATTAGTATATGATGTTTAATATCGCAAATAACACATAATGGATGCTTAACATGGCTAGGTATTGTATAAAAAAAGAAAAGGTATAAAATTATATCCTCTAAAAAATGTAAAGAGCCAATTTATTTATAAGGAAAAATGGAAAATAGAAGACCAAGTGTAATTAAAATTGTGCAGTTCATTTCCTTTTATAATATGCTGATGAGTAAACAGACCAGCAGTCTTTTTTTGTGTTTTGACATTGAGGAGAATTTTTCAGGAAAATAAGACTTCTCCAGAATGCCTTAGTATTTTAACTGCGGATGGGAAAATACAAAGATGGCATGTCTGCTGGTGTCTTTTTTAAACATCTATCATAGTTTTGCCTCATTTATATCATTTTCTATATATAGTCACAAGCTCAGTTTTGCATTTGGTTGAACAATATATTTTAGAACGTATAATGGAACTTCAAGGCAATGTGTCTGTTCAGCTGTAGATTTTCCAAAATTCTTGTACTAGTTTTAACTGTCACTAGAATGTTATGGGAGTTCTTGTTTTATGTCCTCTCCAACACCGTCTAATGGTCTCTTTTGAGAAGTTTGTAATCACATCTCACTGAATTTCTAGTTAAAGGAGCTATTGAGGCTAACCCAATAACTGAAGATTCAGAATTTTCCTTTTAACACTGACTCAATGTTTAAGGGTTGTGTTGAAATGGTAATATAAATATAAGGTGCAAAGTTGAAGGCAGCCATGTTTCATTGTTGAGACTGCCCACTGAGTAGTTGATTACCAAGAAATGACCTGCAGTTAATGGAGTGACCCTGAGTTGGAAAATGACAGCAAATCTCCATCCCAATGGAACTGTAGAGCTGTTATGGATTATAGAAAGAAGGGATTCTGAGCGGGTCCATTGATCGTCTCTGGGTGAGAAGAGTTACCTTAAAAGATGCGTCTAGGGGAATTTTTAAAACCCACATTTGCAGTGTGCATGCTGTATCACAGCCCTTAAACTTTTTGAGTTTTGATGATGAATTAAGTCTGTGCTGTCTTATTAATTTGATTGTTGTCCCCAAACTACACTGTCTCCAATTAAGCAGAATTTCTGAAGTTTTGAGGTTTTTCTCTAACATCTAGCTATAGTTTATACTATTTTATGAGGCTTTAGAAAGTTTATATTTAATATACTTGTCCATTATGTTCTAATGGATCCTCTAACTCATATTGCTGTGAAAAAATTTGGTGCACATTTTAATGAATGGACTGTGATGGTTTGAATGAGAATTGTCTATAGACTCAGGTATTTGAACACTTAGTCCCCTGTCATGGGTGCTATTTTGGGAGAGTATGGAACCTTTAGGAGGTGGAGATTGTTGGAGGAAGTATGCCACTGAAACAGGGCTAGAAGAGTCTATTGCCTTGCTGTACTTCTTGTTTTCTGTAGTTTCTGGCTGAAGTTGAATATGTGCTCATTATGGCCTGTCTCCCTCTGGAACTATGAGCTAAAATAAACCTTTTCTTCCTTTGATGATGGTAGGAATCCTTTTTAAGTTTCATCTCTTCAAAAACTCTTTCATTTTAACCCTACCAATGAAGATTTTGATTATTAGAAATTCTAAATTTTAATATATTGAATTTAAAATTCACTTTTATCCATAGGTTTCTTTTTTAAAAATAAATTTAATTTTAATTAATACATAAAGACATACAACATATAGATCTTACTTGGCTATCATCCCTTCATAGTCCAATGCATGAACACTATATGTCATTAGGTGAAATGTACTTTTTTTTTCTCTCAAACCCCTGTCTCTTCTTTATGAAAAAACCTTAAAAATCCTATTTTTCCATTTTTTTAAATATACATGGTACATCATCAGTGCTTATAGTCATTCCACAGTGCAGTAGCACACTAGATTTATTTTGATTTTTGTCTACATATGTGTCTAGGTGTATGTGGACGAGTAGCATGTGTCCTTAAGCACAGGGCCATCTCTCCAGTCCTTGGGAGGTTTTTTCCCCATCTAATTGTAACCACATATTCACTGATCAACCTTTTCCTTATTTCTCTTACCTTTGCTCCACTCCAAAGCATCTGCTAACCATCATTCTTCCAAGGGATCAACAATTTCTAAATTCTACATTAAGTCAAATCACACAGTGTTTATCTTTTTGTGCTTGGCTTATTTCACAGCATAATGAGCTCCAGTTCCATTCATATTATCACAAATATCAGGATTCCACTCCTTTTTATGACTGAATAAATAGCCTGTTACATGAACGTACCAATTTCCTTTAGTGATCATCATTTGAGTGAAACAGGATTTTTTTCTTGAGCACTATGAATGATATGTTACATTAAACATGGAACTGCAGACATATATTCAGTATAGAAATGCCATTTCCTTTGAGTAAGTACCAAGGAATGGGATTGTTAGGCACTATGGTTAATTTACTTTATTAATTTTTTTGAGAAACTTCCATATTATTTTATAAAATGATTGCATCAATTTACATTTATTTAAAAGAGTTATCCTTTTCGCGGGCGTGGTGCGCACGCTTTAAATCTAGCACTTGGAGGACAGAAGGCAGGCGGATCTTTGTGAGTTCCAAAGGCCAGCCCTGGTCTACAGAGTGAGTTCCAGGACAGCTTAGGCACAGGAGACCCTGTCTCGGAAAGTCAAAAAAAAAAAAAAAAAAAAAAAAAAAAAAGAGTTATCTTTTCTCTCCCATCACGGCCATTTTCTGCTCATTACAAAAGCAAATCAAAAGTGGATTAAGATCAAAATGCAAAGCTTCATACAGTGAAATTGTGTGACTAAAACAAAGGAGAAATATTTTAGGGTACTCTCATACAGTAAAAGAAAAAAAGGCCAAAATAGATGATCCCAAATTCCATGAAAGTTAAAAGGTGTGGTGCACACACACACGTTCTTCTAAAGAGTGCTCTGTATGGACGAGTACCTTCTTTTAATGCTGGCTCAGTCGCTCTGAAGCTATCAATGTATTCTACATGTTCTACATGACGTCCACTTTTATTTTCTGATTATCGATCAACTCTGTTCAATATACTGCTGAATTTCTCCTAATGGCCCTATATGTGGGAGTATACGGCTAACGCGTTTGAACGTACCATGCGCTGGCTTCACGGAATGAATTGTTGAAACTATAAGCCGGACATCAAATATATATGAGCTTTCGGTGACGTGCATCGCTAAATACATGCATATCAGCCGTAGGTAACTCGTCGTATTGGTTTGCTTGTCGTATAGGCAGGTACTATCCGGTTGATCACAAAAACAATAATCAGAATGAAGAGATAGGTAAACAATGTGAGAAGATATTTGTAGAATATGCAAAGGGTTACTATATTCAGAATATGTAAGGCATTCAAAAACTCCATAACTGCCAGGCATGGTGGTGGCACACCTTTAATTCCTGAAGCAACTCAGGAGGCTAGAGGCAGGAGGATCTTGTGAGTTCAAAGGCCAGCTTGGTCTACAGAGTGAGTTCCGGGGCTGGGGTTGGGCCTGCTCAACAAACTCTTATTTTTACACCAGATAAATGGCAATAATACTCTACAATATTTCTGAAAGTAAGACTTATAAATGGCCAATGGGTGCCATGTGGAAAAGGGTATCCTTGCTGACTGTCAAAGACATGAAATTAAACACAGTGAGATATCGCCTCATTTTGGTAAGCACTGATAGTGTTGTAATTGTGAGTGTTTTGTGTGGATAGAGGCCAAGGATTCTTTTGTTGAAAAATGGTTTTACTGATGAGCATCCATGTGTCTCTATAGTATTGGATTCCTTTCCCATTTGTGCTCCACAGTTTCCACATGAGAAAAATCATCCAGAATTGGAAACAAATGATCAAATCATCTGACAATTCTGTACTCTCTTTATACAATCAATTATTGTTTGAAGGAGTACCTTCTATACAGCCTCATGGCTACTACCTGTGAAAAATCATTCCCAAGCTTGCTACATCTTAAAAGCAGAAAGCATTGCCAGAAGAAAACAACTAGGCAAGAGTAGCTATTCAGACCCTTTAACCTGACTTATGGGGGGATTGCTTTACCAGACTTCAAGCTATCTTACAGGGGCCATAATCATAAAGACAGCCTGGCACTGGCACAAAAAACAGACCCCTTGACCAATGGAACAAAATTGGAGATCCAAACTTGAGCTTATACAATTTCAGCCACCTCAAATTTGACAAAGGGGCAAAAATCCTCAATGGAGGAAGGATAGAATCTTCAGCAAATGGTGCTGGCAAAACTGGATCAGCATTTGTAGAAGAACAAAACTAAACCCCTACCTCTCACTCTGTACAAAAATCAACTCCAAGTGGATCAAAGATCTCAACCCGAAACCTGAAACCCTGAAAGTGATAGAAGAAAAAGTTGGCAGCAACCTACAAGACAGACATAGGAAAAGGTTTTCTAAATCAGACAGCAGCTGCACAGGAAATAAGGTCAACAGTTGACAAATAGGACCTCATCAAACTCCAGAGCTTCTGTATAGTGAAAAAAAAAAAAATCAAGGAAGTGAAGAGAAAACCGACAGTGGGAAGAAATCTTCACCAGTGATATATCTGACAGAGCATTAACATCCAGAATATATAGACTACTCAAAAAACAAAGAAGTAAGAAAACAAATGACTTACTTAAAAGATGGAATAAAGAACTGAACAGAGGAATCTAAATTACTAATTTCATTTCACTTGAATTATTGGCAGAATTGATATGATCACAAATGATTTCTCCCCTTTCTTGGATATTCTTTGTACACTTGGCTGTCAGGTCTCACACTCTTGATCCTCTGAATCTCCCTGGCCACCCCTTGTCAGACTGCTTTTGGAGTTATTTCCTTTCTCCCTAGATTCTAAATGTTGGTGAGTTCTGTATCTCTATAACATTCCATTTTATGTTATTTTGTGTTCTTTATTATCTCAGTGAATTCATTTTATCCCATGGCTTTTTGACACAGGCTCAGCATTATTACTCCAAAATCCAAAATCTGAAATTGAGCCCTAAGTGGGCAATGTCCACATGTGACCTCAGGTGACGGTCTCAATCTAAATGCAGATGCACTGAAAATGAGGAAACTACCTTCAAAGAACATGTATACATTATATATGAAACAAAACTGAATTTCATCTTCAGGTTGTGTATCATCCTCAATATATTGGGGTTATGAAACCCCAATACAAATGTCACAGTTTTTAAAAGACTAGTTTTGAAGTAGCATCTAAGAGCATTTGGATAAAGGATACTGAACCTGTACATCCTAAATAATGGGTTTATAGCTTTAACGAAACCTATCTTCCAATGTCTAGACTAAAACACACTAATGTTCTACCAACATTGCCTCTACACCTGACCTGACCTTCCCTGCCTTGTGATGCCCATTCAGCAGTTCCCCCTTGTCGTTTTCTATCCATTATTCAAATTGCTAAAAACAAAAACCCTGACATTTTCCCTGACTCTTCTCTTTCTCTATGTGGCATTACTATTCTTGGTATTTCTGGATTCAAAACACTAAGAATGCCACCCTTCTCATCCCATCATCTATCACTGCCTAGGTTGCAGCCCTGTCTGTGTCTGGTCTGTATTTCCACAATAGCCTCTCTTAGCATAGCTTCCTTCTATGGCCATTTTGACATATTTTCAGAAAAAAAGTAAGAAGTATATCACTCCTTACTGAAAATCATCTCCATTTCATCCAAGATCTTTTTTTATTTTTGCAGTGCATTTTTAGATCGATTTTTTTGGCATTTTTTTATCCATTATAAATTGATGGTATTTAGATCCTCTCACCTATTCTCACCTTTCCCTCCTGCCTCCATCCAATTTATAACTCACTTTTATATATAGATAACATGGCCTCTAAAGCTTGATTTGTTTCCCCAAATGTCCTTCTGTGTGGATCTATCAATTGGGCAGAGTAGGGGTCCTAACCCTGTAGGACACTGTCATTCCCCATCCCAGTAGCCATCAATTGCCACCAAAAGTTCTTAGGTCATAATGGAATTTGTTATCCATTTCCACATGTCTAGGCTAACATTTTTGTCTCATTTGAGCTTTCACAGGACTTGTGCATGCTTGTGGTGGTTTGAATGAGAATGTCCCCCATAGGCTTCAATTATTCAGATGTTTTGTCCCTAGTTGGTGGACCTGTTTTGGAAGATCTTAGAAGGTGTGACCATGGCTCACCTTCAAAGTAAAGTACGTCACTGGGGGCGGGCTTAGAGAATTCAACAAGCCTTACTGGTCTGTAGTTGCTCTCTCTCTTGACTTCCTGTGCTCATTGGAAGATGTGAACCTCGGCTTTCTGCTCCAGCCCCTGCCACCATGCCTCCCACCACAATGGACTCTGTTCCCATGGAACTATCAATCATAAGCTCAAAGAAACTCTTCCTTTTATAAGTTCTCTTGGTCATGGTGGTTTTATCACAGCAACAGAAAAGTGCCTAATACAATGCTGTCACCATTGCTTTGAGCTTAAGTGATAACTGACCAGCTGTCTGGAAGACTCTGTTTCCTTAGGGTCATCCACTGGATGTGGCTTTTACAATCTTTTTTTCCTCCTCTTCTGCAATGATCCCTGCACCCTGGGAGGCAGGGGTTTGAAATAGGTGTCCTATTCAGGGATAAGCACTCTGCAGTTTCTTGTCTTATGCACATTGGCCAATTGTGGATTTCTACGCTAACACCATCTGCTGCAAAAGGAAATTTCCCTGTTGAGAGTTGAAAGGTACCTTCATCCTGCATGTAGAGGCTGCATCAAAGATATGCCATTTAGGGTTAAGCAACTCACAGACACTTATTCTCCCTATTTGAGCAGTTCAGCAGTTCAACATCTGGCAAAAATAGACTTCAAATTAAAGTTAATTAGAAGATATAAAGAAGGTTTTTCATTCTGATACAGGGAACAATTCACCAAGAAGACTACAGGACTTCCAGACATGGATTAACCCCTAGTTAGTAATAGTAGATATGCTGGTTAGCTTTAGTGTCAACTTGACACACCTGGGTTGAGGGAGCCTCAGTTGGGGAATTGGCTCCATTGGATTGGCCTGTGGCCATATCTGTGGAGTATTGTCTTGATTGTCAAGCAGTGTGGGAGGGCCCAGCCCACAATGAGTGGTGCCACCCTGGGCAGGTTGTTGTTTACAGTATAAGAGAGCAGGCTGGGCATGAGCCAGGGGAGCAAGCCAGTGAACAGCATTCCTCCATGGCCTGTGCTTCAGCTCCTGCCTCCAGGTTCCTGCCCTGAGTTCCTGACTTGGGCTCCCTAAGTGATGAATTGTGATCCAGGAGATGTAAGCTGAATAAACCCTTTCCTCTCCAAGTTGGTGTCAGTCAGAGTTTTGTCACAGCAATGGAAGACAAACTAGAACAGAAATGATTTCAATACCCCACCATCTCCAATAGACAGGTCAAATAGACAAAGAATAAACAGAGAGACATTTGAATTAAACAGCATAATACATGAAATAGACCTAACAGGTATCTACCAAATATGTCACTGAAGAACCAAACAATATACATTCTACTCAGCAGCCTATGGGAATTTCTGCAAAATAGATCACACACTGAGCCACAAAATGAATCTCAACAAATAAAAAATTGAAATATTTCATGTATTTCACTATTCCATGATGTAGAAAAGCTTAATATCAACAGCAATAGAAGCTCTAGTATCTACATGAATTCTTGGAGATTAAACAACACACGTCTGAATGCCGAATGGATCAAAGAAGAAATAAGAAAGAAATTGCCGGGCGTGGTGGCGCACCCCTTTAATCCTAGCACTTGGGAGGCAGAGGTAGGTGGATCTTTGTGAGTTCAAGGCCAGCCTGGTCTACAGAGTGAGTTCCAGGACAGCTGGGGCTACAGGGAGACCCTGTTTTGAAAAGACCAAAAAAAAAAAAAAAAGAAAGAAATAAAAATATTCCTTAGAGTAAATGAAAATAATAACACACAAAGACTTTGGGACACATTAAAACCAGTCTTTTGAGGGAAGTTTATAGCTCTTACATTAGAAAACCAGAACACAAACTCAAAAATCTGAAAGTCAGGAATAAACCAAACCCAAAGATATCAGATGAGAAGAAATAACAAAAATCAGAGCAGAAATTAATAAAATAGAAACAAAGATATCAATACAATGAATGAATCTAAGAGCTGGTATACTGAAAAGTTCAACAAGATAGACATTCCAGTTAATCGAAAGAAAGAGCAAATCCAAATCAAGATCAGAGATGAAAGGGGAAACATCACAACAGACACCAAAAATATCCAGAATATTATAAGGGAATGCTTTAAAAACCTATACCTTATTAAATTTGAAAACATAAAAGAAATAGATTTTCTAAATTTATGGAAACCATCAGAGTTAAACCAAGAAGAGTTCACCTAATATCTTTAAAATTGTCTTGTACAAATTTAATGGCTTCTGCTACCATTTTTGTGTTTGGATATTTTACCAAGATGTGATAGCATTTGAAGATAGGACCTTGAGTGTCAATTATGAGATACTTTGTCATCATAGGAGGGCTTAGGATCCCCTATTCCCTCTGCTGCAGGAGGATACAGTGATAATACAATCACAACCAAAAAAGCAGGACCTTAACAGACACTTGATCTTTGATTTCCTAGCCTTCAGAATAATGAGAAATAAAACTACCATTATTGTAAACTACCTTGTAGTTTTGCCCTAGATATTTTGCCCTAGTAGTCTGAACAGACTGACACATACATTGACACTGAGAAGCAGAGAGCTCCTGTAACAAATACAAAAAATTGTGGAATTGGCCTTAAAACTAGATAATGTGTCAAGTCTGGGAGAGTCCTGAAATGCATGTTTGAAAATCTCATGTAGCTATGCATAGACAATTAAGATTGGTTCTGGTGAGGGTCCCCAAAGCAAAGTACAGTTACGATGAGATGAAATGTTTAATCCTAGAAAATAGCTGAATAAAACTGTATGGGTCTTTGGTGAGAATATGGAAGGTAAACATCATCCTTATCAGGCTTTGGGCACAAATGACCAACATGTTACTGGGCAGTTATACAAAAGACATCCTTGGTTTAAAAAGACAGCATATAATCTGTCCAAATTGTGTTTATGTTGTCATCCTTTGGGAAATGTTGAATTTTCAAGCGATGGATTTGGATACTTGGTGAGTAAATTTCTAAGCCAAGTCTTGAGGCCCTGGCTGGTTCCTTTCCTGACTGCTTACAGGAAAATTATAGAACAAAGCAGTGGTGGTTTAAAGACAACATTACTAAACAAAAGGAGCTAGAACTTATAGAATTAGAAAATTATCAGCCGATCACATTGTAAAGAACCAAAAAGCATGTTTCAGGGAACACTAAGAGTATGGTAAATGACCGTTTCATAAGAGGATGAACATGACCATGGATCAGAGACAGCTATCCCAGTAGGAAGACTGCTAGCTTTAATGAAGAGGACAGGGAGGGATGAAATAAACAGCCTGCTGGGCTTCAAAGGATGGGACAATAGAGCTGTTCACCTGGGAACCTGCACTGTTCTTTATAATGAAATAATATCCCTGATTCAGACATCATCTTCGTTATGTCTTAAGTTGCAATAAAGGGTCTACTGCCTACTAAAAGGTATCCAGCTCAGGACTGTGGTATGAGGGGTGCTGAGTCCCTTATGGTCTAGAACCTAGGAGTTTTTCCTGTCCCTAAGAATGCAGAGGGAGAGACTATCATTTAAGTGGGTCTCAGAGGCAGAGCACCAAGCCAGTACAGTTTTGAGAACTAGGAGAGTTTTTTTGGTCCTGGCATGTTTGACCTGGGGTGCTGGATAGTCAACATTCACCAAAAGTCAACCTGAGACAATGGCCCTCCAGTTTTTTGATACACGCTGATGAAGAATAAAGGTGAAAGGGAAAGCCAGCTTTGTTATGGGAAGTGGAGGAAATGTGAAGAAAACGGGGAAAATGAGAGAAACTCCTCAGAGTGAGAAGGGTTTCCAACAGAGGAAAAGCTACGGAATGGCTTTGACTAAAGGATTTTTTTAGAACACATGACAGAAACTGGACGAAGACAAGTAAATTTCTGTTGAGCTTGGTTAGTTCACTGGGCTGTTATGGAACTCACTAATGGAGGGCTCAGCCACAGTCTCTGTTTATGATTTTTTGATCCAAACAGGAAGTTGAACATGCTTTGTTTACATGGTGGTGCCCACTCAGTTAGGGGCGATTGAAGTCTGTCCCCACCCCCTGGTTTATTTCCAACATAATGTTTTGTTAACTGCTAACCTTCACTTTCTGCTAGCTAGTTTTGGCCAGCATTGCTACTGTTCACCTTACAGTTGTCCTACAGGTTGTAAACTATATTTTCTTTTTTAAAAACATTTTTAAAATTTTATTTATTTTTGTATGTGTATGAATGTACTGTCTGCATGTGGGTTGGTGCACCCGTGTCCTGCAATGCCTTGCGGGTCGGAAGAGGTCGTAAGATTCCCCTGGAACTGGAGTTAAAGATACTTCTCAGCCGCCATGTGGGTGCTGGGAATCGAACCTGGGTCCTCTGCAAGAGCAGTCGGCGCCCTTAACCGCTAGGCCATCTCTCCAGCCCCAACTATATTTTCTTGGTCCTTGCATGTACATGGTAAGTTTTTAACTCTGACATGGTAAGTGGCTAACTCTTTCATATACAGTACAGTCCATTTTGTTGAGCTCCTTGACTAGAGTTTTCTCCTTTCTAGAACAATAAAGATTTTTTTGCTAGAAGCCAGACTTACCCACATTTTAGTCTTTTATTTATTTATTTTTTTTATTTATTTTTTTTCTAATTAAATTAGTTTTTATTGATGCTTTGTGCATTTCATACATTTTTTCCAATTCAGTTCAGGCTTATTTCCCTTTCCCTCCCCCCCCACCCCCACCCCATCCCAGATCATGCATTCTGCCATAACTGTCCTGCATCTTTCTCTCTGTTTTTTTTTTTTTTCATTTTTAGCTATAAGTGATAATCCATGAGTACAAGCATCCTTCATGCAAAACCTATCTGCAGGCTGTTGTGCCCAAACACCTTATAATTGCTTCCTTAGAAGAAAGAATAAAAAGAGTGACTTACATATGTTTCTCAAGGAAGGGGGGCTTTGGGGAGGCAGCCAGCCTGTTGGACTAGCTCAGAGCCCTGTCCTTCCTGGTCTACTTGGCTATCTCAAACCTAGTTGCAAGCTGCTTTGTTTCATATCCCTATTGTTTCTGACCTCCTGGTTTTAACCCTAGCCTTCCTTTCAAATCCAGTATAAGTTTCCACCATGGGAACTTTTCCCTGACTAGCTACAGAATGCTAGCACCTACAAAGCCAAAGAGAACTTTTTGGTTTTGAGCCTTTAAACCTCACAGAGCCTGCACCCCTTTCTCTTTCCCTGTCTCACATTTGGATTGGAATGCCTATCCTTTTCTGCTCTTATGTGGTTTGGGAGGAGCAGAGAAGAAGAAAGGGGAGATTTTCCTCAGAAAGAATTGCATCTTGCACTTCACTACATCTGAAATACATGATATTTATATGAGGTATTACATTTTAGAGTTGGTGCTGGGACAAGTCAACGACTGTTAACTGTTTGCCAGGGGTGAAATTAATGTACATGGCTTGTGAGAAGGACAGGAGCATTCAGGTAATTCATCCTAAAATTCAGATGCTAAATTTTTAAAACTTAATGTGAGAAACTTGGAGATGGTGGTGTGCAAGGTGATTAGGTCATAAGGATGCAAAACCTTGCTCCTTAGATTCTTTCAGGGGGTATAAAAATACTCAATCCCTCTTCCATTGATCCACAAAACAAACTGAGGAATGATTCTGCCAAAATGTATTATGGGAAACCAATGACTTTATTGGGCTTAATTACAGAGCATTGTGTGTTTATTTACAGGACTGTGGAAACCCTGGCCCCCCAAGGCCACACTGGAAAATCTTTACCCAAATGTAGATGACGTCTTTCCCATTGCCACGTAAGATGGTGAGAGACCCTCCTTCAGCTCTCCCCAGACTATGCTAGCCTTTCCCCAAGGTTACATACAATTATAGCTGATTTATTCATCATGTGTTTGGAAGCGCGGCTAGAAACTCAAATAGTGTTTTATGGCTCTCCCTGATCCTCCCGTGGACAGCATCAGTACTCAACAAGCCCAGCTGTGATAATCTTAGGCAAATGGGTACAGGTGAGTTCTGGAGGATAGTGTCTGTCTGTCTGTCTGTCTGTCTGTCTGTCTGTCTGTCGACAGGCCTATACAATCCTCCTCATGATGGGATTGCTGTATTTATAAAAGACTTCATCATCCCTTTTACCACTTGAGATTCGCGTGAGGAGACAACTAAGAAATAGGTCCTTTCCTGACACAGAATCCACCAGTCACTTTATCTTTGAGTTCTAGCATTCCAAATTTTCAGAATTAAAGTTTTCATTTACAAGCCACCTAATCTACCATATTCTGTCATAGAAAAGTCCATGTAGCTTACAATACAACTGATGAAGCTTCATGCCCTTTCCGCGCCTTCTAATCCTATGCAGCCCTTTCATATTTCTGTTTCCCTTCCCATCTGGTTCTCTCCATTTTCCCAACACTCATTGTACTCCAGTTACACTGGCTTCCTCACCATTCTCAAACATCACAAAAAACAGCGCTCTCACTGTAGGGCTGTCGTTACACATAATGTGACAGTGCTTTTTATCAGGTAGCAATGTGTTGAACTCTATCAGAATTCTCAGAATTGATTATTCAGAGTTAATTCAGTGAGCCCACATCACCAGCTGTAGTTAATTCTTTTGCTGCTTTTTTTTTGGTGAAGATACATTCTTTATTCCCTTAAGTCTGCTATTCTCTACTGCACACATTATTTTCCATAGCATCTAAATTGTCTAACAATGCTATTAGTGTTTATTCATTTACTGGTTTTAGTGCTTACAAGGCTTCTGTTGGTGGAATATATGCTCCATGAAGGTAGAACTATTTACATCCTTTTTATGATGTATACCAAGAATGTGATTACTTATACTTAATGTATTTACCAAGTGAAGAATGGCAGTAAAGAGATCAAATGTAGCACACCTCTTGCTATACTTCCCAGGATATCTCTTCAGCTCTGCCATATACTCTATACCTTCTTTCTTTTGACATACCTTTTGTTTTATTAAAGATTTAATGTCTGTATGTGTAACTGATGGAATCTTAGGAGTTGCTTACCATTATATATGTATATGTTTGTAACCAAGGAATAAATCATAATCCACTTTATGTTATTTTACTCTAATTTTCCATAAAATTTAATTATAAAAAGTTGGTGATTTTCATAGTGTATGCCATGCTAATAAATCTCTAATATCTTATAAATTGAAACAGTAGGAGATCAAAGACTTTCATAAGGATAGGCTGTGACTTGGTTTTCATTATTATGAAATGTTTTGACTGTGGACTGATCATGTCTTATCTTCGATGCATGATATCATCCTTTGACACCTTGTGATGTTTTTCTTTTTATCATAAGCAATGAAAATTTCAAATATACATTCTGTAATGTTAATAATTATAATGGACTGTTTTATGAATTGATTCTCTTAAATAATTGAAATGCATTGTTTTGCAATTTGCTCACAATGTCTAGAGGGTGTTTCCCTAGAATTCACACTTTTTTACTGTGCCAGATATTCCTGGTGGCTTTCAGCCAACCAGAGAATTTATAGGATGAATTTAAGGCAAAGCCATGTCATCATTGATCTTCTGTTCAACAATCCTTGAAAAACTAATAACTCAAAATGGTTACAACATTTTATTACATGGAATTTCAAGCGATGAATGTGACCTTGATGTATGAATTGGTGACCCACAGTATGTGATTAATTTATAGTCTTGGAAGCTATAGTGCTTGAAAACTATGTTTGTTTAACCTTTGGGATCAAAGAATTTTGTTGAACTTAAATTTGCTGTTAAATACCTATTTCAAGCCAATGTTTTGCTGAGTGTTCTTTTATTTGAATACAAATCTGAAACTTGCAATGAATATATATTTATTAAGCCAAAACTATAAACAAACCTTGAAATTCTACTATCTTTTAAAGACCAGAAAACTTCAAATTAGAAATCATAACAATCAAGAGCCATCCTTGTTGGTTTATTTGCAATGATTTTTTTGTAATCATGTAATTTCTTTCTACTATAATATTTTTGCTTTTACTATGAAATTTACTGTTGTTTGCTTTCATGTTTTACAAATGTTTTTATGACATGTTAGTCACATGACCTTCATTCCTGTTTTCTCTTGCTAACCTTCCTTATAGTTATGGGACAGATGACTGATTATATGTAGCACATCACTGGTTGTGTTTTTGTTCAATATATCAGAAGTGATGCTCAGCATCTCTAGACCCCAGGACAATTGTCCATATTCTTTCTGTCCCTTGTGTCTCCTACATGGCTTCAGAACATATAGCAAAGAATTCTCCAGCTGTAGGGTATATTATCACAAGACTGAAGAACTCTTAGTTATTGAATTAATGCTATCAGGAGAACCAGTTAACCACAAATGTCTATACGATAGCTTGTGTGTATGAAACATATATTTACTATCTTATTCCACTGAAATTTCAGTTTAGTTCATGTAATATATTAGCATATCTTGATAAGCATAGTTTATTTATATACATATTTTAACATGTACCATCCTTAAATTGTAATATTAATGATATAAATTTTGGTTTACTTTGTTAATTGAATTTTTCTGCATTGTGTCCTGTCCTAAAGTGCAAATAACAACTCACAATCAGAATGCAAATGCAAAAATTTAAGGCTTATTCTAGTTATTGTTTTGGAAAAGGAGGAGGGCAAGTGGGGGCCAAGATTGTCTCTGATTTGTCTAATTTGTTTCTCACTTCCAAATATAACTTCAGTACAAAATATTATCTGATTATGCAAGCAATACAGATCATTCCTATAAAGATGGTTATCCTCAATGTTCATGCTATCCTAACATCCTCTGACAGACCAGCAGTGAATAATCTGAAATGGGAAAATAGGAATATTTACTGACAAAGAGACATTCGTGTTCTTATATTGTAAGAAATTAAAAGAATTAAAGCAAAATTAGGCATCAGAATGGTTAACGTTGAGAAAAGTCATTCCTATCACTTATGAGTTTAGGCCTCCAAAATTGTTTTCATGAGGCTTAGGTCTGTTTAATTGGGGGGATTTAACCGGAAGTTCTGTGATGAAGAATATTCTTTGGAGAACTATGTTTACTTCAGGAATTGCCTCCAAATTTCCCTACAGATTGATAAAAGTACTCTCCTTATTTCACAGTTGACAAGAGCTAGTAGAAATGGAGATCTCTTTAAATGTGGGGATTCCAGAGGCTTTAATTGAAATGATTTATACTGTAATTTAAAGTTTAGGATTCTGAAACAAGGAGTTTCTTCTCCCCCCTCCCCCTATGTAACTTCACTTTTCCACAGACACTAAAGTCTATTTGTTGGCTCAGCGAGATTGAAATGCCTGGGCATCCTCATTCATGTGGCTTAGGAGGAACCAGATACTTCGTTTACAGTAGGTTTTTATTTATTTATTTATTTTTTTGTATTTTTGAGACAGGGTCTCCCTTTAGTCACAGCTGGCCTGGAGCTTGCTCTGTAGACCAGGCTTTCCTTGAACTCACAGGGATCCACCTGCTTCTGCCTCGTGAGTGCTGGGATTAAAAGCATGCACCACCATGCCCAGCCAGTACTTTGTTTTTAACATATATTGTGTAGGTTTCCACCTGTCTTCCCTGCTAGAGTCTAATGTTCAGTTGCATGTTCTATTGCAGCTCCTGTGAGATGGCTGTAGAAATCCGCTCCCCCTCATACAGAAATGACATGGCACATACTCTTTGGGCAGTACTTTGGTAGTGGGAGATTAGAATTTGTGGGGTCTGGTGATCCTGTCCCTGGGTAGGGCAGTTTTATATCATCATTAAAAGGTCCCAGGTACAACTAATGATAGCTTTCTAAGATAGCAACAACCTTGAAGATGTGTCCCAGAACTGGCTCTTTTTCTGTAGAGAGTCAGCCCTACAGGAGGGCAGCCATCCTAAATCATAATTGGATCTGGTTGGTTTCTCCTGCCCAATCTACCAGCAAACAGTGAATAGGCAAAACCTTTGCAGTGGCTTGTGGAACTGTACAACCAGATTCTGGCACTAGGGATGGGACTGATTTTCAATATTAGCTTAAGATAAACCACGTACAGCCCTACTTGGATGAAGATACTTTTACCTTAACAAGCATTCATGCCTTTGCTTCAGATGTTTTCTGACAACCAGAACCGTGCTTATGTCAATAAATCTTGCAAATAGCTGCTCATTCTGAAATCCTGCATCTGTCTGTACCCGGAGTAGGCTATGTGGGAATATTCTTCCATTCTTCAATCCTGTTCATTAGGATTTTTCATTTATTTAGTTTTTAAACAATACCTTTAAAAACAAATTGCTTATTGATTCTTATCTGAATCCCAAATCCTCTTGGATATGGGTCTGTCTCTTGGAAGTCTGGTTAACTTGCCAGCAGCTAGCAATTTTCATTAGCTCTTCAGCTGGGGTTGGGCCTTCCTACCCATCTCCTGCCATTCATGGATGGCCTGCCTCAGTCTGGATTGGGTTTGCACAGATATTAGCTTGCAGCCATAAGTACTGTGAGTTCACATGTGGAGCTACCCAGTGGTGTCCAGAAAATAATGGCTTTTTAATCCATTTACCATTATTAGCTCTTACAATCTTTTGCCCTCTCTTCCACAATGTCTCTTGAGCCTTGGTAGGAGAGGCTGTGATATAGGTGTCCTATTTAGGAATGGGCACTCTACAGTTTTTTATTCATTGCACCCTGTCCAGTTGTGAGCCTCTGCATTAATTGCTGATTGCTACAAGAAATTCTCTTTTGAAGGTTGAGAGATGTACTAATCTCTGAGTATAACAAGTCATTAAGAGTCAGTTTAATACTCTGTCTACTTAGCAGTTAAAAAAAGACAGTAATAGAGGACTTGAAGTCAGGGTGTGTAGTAAAGTCAGGACAGAGAGGAGAGAAGGGATCTGAACATGGTCTAAATACATTGCATGAAATCCTGGAATCACTAATAGCATTAAAAAATAAAATAAAACTGATTACCTACATGAAAACATTGTTCTTAGGTTTTTAAGGAAGATTT
Source organism: Rhizomys pruinosus (assembly GCA_009823505.1). Taxonomy (NCBI): domain Eukaryota; kingdom Metazoa; phylum Chordata; class Mammalia; order Rodentia; family Spalacidae; genus Rhizomys; species Rhizomys pruinosus. Next base: position 2,177,443 of record VZQC01002755.1, read on the forward strand.
TAAGATAAGACATTTGGTTTTTAAAAGTTACCATAAAAATTGTGCCCTGAATATAGGAAATTCAGTGGGAAAACTAGGTGATCAGATGATGATGTCTATTCTGTGGTTAAGTGTATCTAAATGGCTCACATGTGCAAGGGTTGGTACCCAGGGCAGTTTATCAACGGGTGTTGTGCATTTCTAGGTGGTGAGGTTTTATTTTAATTCCTTAGGTTATAGGTGAAATGCCCTTGAAGTGTTCTTCAGGATCCTGGTCCGTGCTTCCTCTTCCTCTTTAGGTTTCTGGCTAATGAATAAAATATTTGCTCCAATGTGACCTCTCACATTGCCAAATGACCCCCTGAGTAGAGAGGTCCACTTGGTTTTGGACAGAACCCTCCAAAAAAGCCTTTTTCTTTTGGTATGTTGGTTAGGTCAAACATTTTGTTATCCTGACAGAAAACTGACTCTCACTCACACAGGAATAAATGTGTATTTCCCATTAGCATTCATGTAATGAAATTAGGGGGTTAGAACCTCTGGAAGGTTCAGGAGGAAAAAGCCTTATGATTGGGATGTGTGAGTGTGTATTTATAAGTATGTTCTCCACAGTTTGGGGGCTACTCTGTCCACCTGTTAAACACTAAGGAATCCTTCTCCAAGAATCTGACCATGATAGCACACTATTGACTTCCAGACTCCAGGAGGGTGAGATGTAAGGGTGATTAAGCTACCCACAATGCAGTCATTCTGGTATAGCAGCCCACACTGAGTAGACAGGCCCATTACACGCAGGGATAAGGGGCAGTTTTAGTGAGATATGGCTATTTGGTGGACTGACACCTTTCCATTTATGTGTTACTTATTACAACAAAAGACTTGTTGAAGAAGAAGGCTCACTGACAGCAGATTCCTTCAAATCTCTGCTGCCAAAGTCAAGACCACCTATATCAGAGTACACACATAGCTGGTCCTTAAAGACAGTGATGGAAAGAGTTCCCCTTAAGGGAAGACTTGTGAGTAATGTACTCATTTACTCACATTTAATGGAGAAGGAAATGGCCTGAGTATTCATAGATTACTTGGTCGAGATAATTGTCTTAGTTCATTGATCAGGAGGTTATAGGGAAAAAAGTTGGAATATTCGAGTAAGGAAATCTGGAGAAGATATATTATAGTGGATTAATGGAAAGGTCTGTCATTGCTGCTTAGTGGATACTCATAGCACAGGACTAATTCATAAGTTAACATAGCTTATTCTATATATGTCATCACTCACTGAAGAAAAAATGCAACCACTAATGAACACTTTCCACCCTGGAGGGGATTTGTCTTTAATAAAGACAGGTATTTTATAATTATAAATCCATTAACTTAAATTCTAAATGACCCATTCAAACAATGAAGATATAAAATGAATAATATACAATGATTTT
>VZQC01002755.1:2179088-2237255 GCA_009823505.1 Rhizomys pruinosus
TACCTCCCTTCCTCCCTCCCTCCCTCCCTCCCTACATCCATTCCTTCCTTCCTTCCTTCCTTCCTTCCTTCCTTCCTTCCTTCCTTCCTTCCTTCCTTCCTTCCTTCTTTCCTTCCTCCTCTCCTGTATTTCTTCCTTTCAAAAGCAAGGGTGTAACAGGAACATTTAACATGATTTGGCAAACTGCCTTGATTTGTCCTAAGGAACTTGGTTTCATGCATTACTTCTGTTGAGTAAATGTAGTGAAAAGAGGAAATAATGGCATAGATTATAATGAAAATAGTTTAGACTGCACAGATATCTTGAGAGATCATCAGGGGATGTGCTGATCCATGGATTGGTTCTTCTGATTTATGTGTTAGCATATTATCTCAGTGTAACCCCAGAAACATGGAAGTCTTCCATGGCTCCTAGAACAGCTTTCTACCCCTTCTGAGAACATACTACATTTCCTTCACATGATAGTTTCTGTATTTGATGCTCAGGACTGCTTCAACTTACTAGAAAGTATGATGGTCACTAAACTCAGACTAAAAGCTGGCACCATAGAATGGCAAAGGAAGAAAGAGAAAGAAGGAAGGAAAAGAAAGGGAAAGGAAGAAAGAGGAGAGAAGAGATGAAGGAAGGAGGCGTGGGGGAGACTGGAATTTTGATACCACTAAGCTACTTCCAGAGTAAACATAAAGGCTGTTAGCCACAACTTATTATAAACAAGATGACAGATAACTTTTCTATTTAAATATATTAGAGTTGGACTTTCTGTTTCTTTAAGTGAGAAGTATATAGGGTGATAAAATCCATCTTCCTTCGACCCAGGAAATGATAAAATAGTCAGTCATGGCCGTAAGAGAGATTCTCCCTCAATCATTTTTGTACAGGAGCCATGTTACAGGAAAACTGTTACTAGAGGTGGGAAATTATGACAAATTGTTAACTAAACATGGTTTACTCAATCCCGGGAGACAGCTCAGAATCATCAATCATCAAATCACTTATTAGCAGAGTTAGGGGCATTTTGAAAACATGTAATGGAATGAAATATGTAGAAACAAAGGTGTCAATTGGCAAAATTATTAGATCTAATGGTAGAGATTTAAGAAACTTCCACAATTACTGCTTCAACTGATGCAGCCCACACGATTAGATGCTTAGAAATTTGAAGTGAGGATCGGCTGTCTTTCTCTGTGTCAGAAAGGACGCAGATTGCTCTGCTGTTGCAGGCTGTGAAAAAAGAAAACACATTTGTTAAACAAATTTCAACATCTGTTAGGAAGTTTATTGGTACAATAGCTGTGATTTTAACTTGCATAACACATGGGATCCCTTCTTGACCAGAGCAAAGTACCTTAAGAAAACTTGTGCACCAAATTGATGACCAACATATGACAAGGAAAAAATACATTGTGATAATCTTTTGATCTATAAATTTACTCAAAAGCCAATTTTTCTCGAAAACCGCAATGTTTTTTTTAAAAGCACATTTAACACCACTTAAAATGGAAAAAGAAATGCATGATTTCATTGGAAACCATATTGTCATTAAAAACAATGTACATGTGATAACGAAAATTTGGTAAGTTCAAAAAAAGAAAATATTCATCTATCACAAAACTACATAAACATAGTCATTGAAAAAGCTTCTGAAACCTCAGTGGATCATTGATTTTATTCTGTAAGTTTCTTTTCAGACATAATTTATGTCAGTTTGTATACTTAATTTCCCCATTTCAATATAATAGTATCATTTAAAATAATTGTAAATGTAACATTGGATAAAAGCTGCTTAGGTTCCTTAGTTACTTACCTCTTCATGAACATGCAAATTATTTCTCATTATGAAAGATTGCTGAGATTAAATCTTATATCATGATTTTAAAATAAATATACATGAGGGCTATCACATGGTTTTCTAAAACATAATTAACAGATGAAGTGATATGAAAAATATTATGGTTATGTATGTAAACTAAATTCATTTCTAATATATTGCATCTCTCATATAGAGTATATTTATAATATATACAAAAATTGTCATGTTACTAGGTCTACACATCATTAAGTGATAATATTTGATAATCTACATTAAACAATATGTAACTATCCTAATGAGATGTTTCTGGTGGTAAAGACATCAGCCACTAATCCTAACAATCTGAACTTGATCCATGGGCCAGCATGGTGGAAGGAACTGATTCCTACGAGCTGTCCTTTGACCTCCACATACATGTCAGGATACACATACCATAGAGCTAACAAGTAAAATTTTAAAAATTAAAATAAAAAAGTTATGAAAAATGTAAACCACTGTAGTTTTATGAGAATAAAAACTTTCTAATGATCATAACTGTAGGAAATATATTTACATGCAAATTGTGCTGACCAGAGAGTGACAATAGAACTTCGTGCAGTGATAATAACAATCCATATCCATACTGTGTGAGTACTGGCAGGTAGAACCTTAGGTTCATGTTTTATTGACTTTGTATTCATTTAAACATAAACTTGGTGTATCTATTTAGCTACTACTGTAGTGGATAATGGTTATAGAGACCTTGCTATGTCATAAAGACCTACTATAATATAAACTTCCCATGTACCTTATTGTTTTCTACCTGTGAATATGGCCAAAGAGCCCGCATGCCCACAAAGGGAAGCATGGGTCTTAGAGGAACATGATCACCCTCTTGTCAGGCATATAACTGTGTGTAACACTGTTGACTGATGATACCAGACACCCACAGTTAATTATCTGAACTGATTCTAAGTAATTTGCATTAGATAATTAGTTTTTCCAAATGATGAACAGAAAGATTCAGAGCTCCTTTATCTGAATATTGTCAGACAACTGTAGCATTTGGGTAAAAGTATTTAATTTACCTTTATGTATTCTTTTTTCTTTTTTTCTCTAAATCGTTGTCCTATTTTTCTGTACAGATTGAAAGCTGCCCGATAACAAGCATGGCATGTAGTACGCTCAGTCTATTGTCATGGTCACCACCTTCAACCCTGCTCTGAATTTTAGATTATGTATCATCAGCCTGTGTACCAGTAAAGCCCATAAGTTTTTAATACCAATAAATGTTTCTTCAATTTTCTGATACGGATATAGTCACAGGTCAGTGAGAAGTGAGAAGATACAGATAGTAAAAGGATAATTAACATTCACTACCTTACATCCCGTTTTTCCACATTCTGTCTCAAGAGCAGTTAAATGTAGTCATTTTAGCAGATACCATATGCAGTTGTTACATTGAAACTTCAAGCTCCCATCTTCCATTTTCATCTTATGATCCCTGTTTTGTTATTTCAAAGTCTCATGAACATGGGGGAAATATTTCCAAGCATATTTTATGAAGACAAAATGAACTTTCAGAAGAGGAACTTGAATAGTGTAGCCAAGTACACACACTATTTCTAGTGGATTCTTTGATTCTTGACACTGGGGTTTTCTATACAGAGAACTATGTCATCTGCAAATAAAAACATTTATTTAAATTATTGTCTAATATTGTACTTTTTATTTAAATTATTGTCTAGTATTGTACTATCTAGGGTTTCCAATAATGTTTTGAATAGGCATACTGAAAAGAGGCATGCTTTTCCCTTTAACTTAGAGGAAAAGTATCCCAAATCTTATGTAAGTATAATGTATTCATAGGGGATTTGCAGACTTTTGATGAAAAGATGAAGTTTTCATCATGAACAAATATTGGACTTTGCTTAATAAATTTTTATATCAGCAGAATTGATTGTATTATTTTCTCTTTTCTCTTGTTGATGCAGCAGGTTATATCAAATATTTTTAAAATGCTTGTCTAACCTTAATACTTCGCCTTGCATACATGCATATTTACATACTAGCCTTAGATAACTTAGCCCTTGTTTGATCTCATGTGCATTATATGGACTGCTGTACTCATATTGGATATATTTTGCTGAGAAATTTGTGTCTGTGTTATTAAGGGATACTGAGTCATAGTTTTTGCTGTGTCTTTGACTAATTTTGGTTTTGATTTGATATTAGCATCATAGAATGAGTTCAGAAATATTTTCTGTGCTTCTATGCTCTGGAAAGAAATTTTAGAAAATTAGTAAAACTATAAATTTTCAGTGGAATTTACCAATGAACTATTGGAGTTTTGTCCCTTGTGAAGTTACTGATTGACTCAGGTTCTTCAACAAATAAGTAGTGCAGATCAGGTTTTCTATGTTTTACTTTGTGGTATTTGGTAGTTTGTATTTTTAAAGTCATTGTCCCATTTATCCGTGCTATCAATTTTATGGGCATAGAGTTGTGTAAAGTATTATTTTATTTTCCTTCTAAAGTCCACATGAATCATAATGATAGTTGCTCTTTCCCTTTTGTTGGAGTTCAGGTAGATGAAGGAGAATGAGAAGATGGAACAGGAAGGATTTGGTGGTGTGGCGGATGAGAAGGGAAGGTAAAGGAAGGAATGTAGGAAATAAACTGCACATGAGATGTTTGAAAAAGCCATGTGGAAACTTACTGCTGTAGATTATTACTAAAATACAAATGTTAAAGAGAGAGCTTAAATGGTCCTTCCCTGTAACAGCAAACAAGGCCCCTCTTAGACACCATAGGCTATCAAATGGAAAGCACAGTGCCAGAAATGGGTTACTTTTTCTATGGAGTTCTTGACCCGTGGGGTCCCATAGACTCTCAAACATTGTAGTCTGTTGCCAATGCTCCAGAATGTGATGGTGACGACTCTATTGCTAAAGACTCTTCATAATTGTGTTTGTTTTTAATCTTACTAGCTTAGATAGACATAGATATTTTCGAATTCTTTTGTTATTTGTTTGCTTTAAATTTCTTTAATTTCTATTTTCATTTTATTGATTTTGTCTTCTTTTTTTCTGCATAAAATGTTCACTTGCTTTCCTTTCTCATTTCCTGTGGAAGATCTAGATTACTGATTTTAGAAATTCCTCTCCAATATAAGAATTTAATGCCCCTTGAACACTGAAGAAAAATATTAATACAAAATGTTTTAATAAAAACAAAAATAGACTAAAAGAATAAAGAACCAGCATATAATAGAGGTCAAAAAATGGTCAAAACCCATGGCTGGTGATGTCACTGGAAATTTTCAGCATACACAAATTATTAACAATAAAAATCACTATTCTTCAACATAAGACAACTGAAACTTCCTAAAGTACAAAGTAAAAATTGAAAGGAAAAAAACAATATAAAATAAAACAGTTAATAACATTGTAAATGCTTCTAACTATATCAATAATTTCTTCAGTGGTATTACACAAATTGATACATTATTTTTAATTTTAATATCCATTTAGTGAAAAACATTTAAAAATTCCCCCTTCAAGATATTTCTTCAACTCATTGGTTATGGGGCCCAATATTCCATTTCCCTGGGCAATAAGAGAACAGGCTTTTGCCCTGATAACCTGCAAAGGCAGGCGAGACAGGCTTGCCTCTGCTCACTGATGCACAATTGACTCCCAGCCCCTTGGGGGTTTCAGTAGAAGGTGTCACACTCCTAAAGAGCACACCTCTGTTTTGGAACCCAACTGGAGACTGTGCTGGCTAGCATAAACAAGGCTTTTGTAGAAAGCACACTGTAAATTTCCTGTGCACCTCCACCCTCATCCTTGCCAGAAACTACTATATAAGATTGTAATTTCCTGGAAATAAAGGAGTATTTAGGTCCCTTGAGGCTGGCTCCCAGGTCTCTTTTTACCTGTCCAGTTTACCTTGCTCCGAGCCCTTTTTCCTCTCCCTCCCCCCGCCTGTGGGCCCAGCACCTGAGTGAAAAGGGCTTTACTGTGCCAAGAGGCCAGCAACCCACGTATGTGGACACCCAGGAACCTCACTGCCCCACAGTTGGTTGTTTATAAATGTGACTTATTTCCCAGTAGTTAGGATTTTCCAAGTCCTTTTAATTCCATATTTATGAGTGTGATTTTTATATTTTGCTCATGTGTTTTAGGACATAGGATGTATGATATCTTGGGAAAACGTCAATAATAACTTGAGAATATAAATCTGCTATTGCAGTATGGCATATTCTGCAGCATGGGTTAGCTTACACTGACCAGTAGTCCTGTTCAGATCATGCATATATTGTTTTCTTTTAATTTTTATTTACTTATTTTTTTATGTGTATGAATGTACTGTCTGCATGTAGGTTTGTGCACCCCGTATCATGCAATGCCGCGGAGGTCAGAAGAGGGTGTCAGATTCCCCTGGAACTGGAGTTCTCCTGGAATTGGAGTTACAGACGGTTCTCAGCTGCCATGTGAGTGCTAGGGATCAAACCCGTCCTCTCCAAGAGCGGTTGGTGCTCTTAACCGCTCGGCCATCTTTCCAGCCCCAGATCATGCATATTTTTACTGTCTTATTGTCTCCTTGAATTATCCGTTACTCATAGAGGGCTATGTCTTCTGTATATAGTGCCTTTGTTTCTCCTTTCAGTTCTGACAATCTTAACCTCATGCATTTTGACAGTTTTGTGAAGTACATATATAATTAGGAGTTTTATTTATTCTTGGATAACTAACTCCACTATTGATAATCTGGTCTGAATATGCTTTATATTAAATTAATTATGCTACCTCAGCTTTATTTTGATTACTGTGAACATAATATATTTTTTCCGTGCTTTTACTTCTCAATTATCCAAGTCTTTATGATGAAAATAAATTTCCTATAGGCAGCACATGATCAATTTTTAAAAAAAATTATTATTATTATTTTATATGTATGTGTACTGTCTGCATGTAGGTTGGTGCACCTGTGCCATGCAATGCAACGGAGGTCAGAAGAGGGTATCGGACTTCCCTGGAACTGGAGTTAAAGATGGTTCTCAGCTGCCATATGGGTGCTGAGAATCAAACCCCGGTCCTCTGCAACAGCAGTCTGTGCTCTTAACCACTGAGCCATGTCTCCAGGCCCCATACTCAATTTTTTAGAATCTACCATGTAACTTTCGTTTTGGTGTATTTACATACTTTGAAATTATTATTGGTATAAGTAGAAGCATTTACCTTGTTAGTAACTGTTTTATTTCACATTTTGGGTTTTTTTTTTGTCTTTCAATTTTTTACTTTATACTTTAGGTTAGGAAGTTTCAGTTGCCTTATTTTGAAGAATATTAATTTTCAGCTATGTCCATTTACAAGTTTATCAAAAGCCTGTTTTATTGTTAATAATCTGTGTGCAGAAAATTTCCAATGACATCATTGACCATGGGTTGTGACCATTTTTCCACTTACATTATACATTAGTTCTTTATTCTTTTAGTCTATCTTTGGGCTTATTAAATCATTTTGTACGATTTTTAGGTTCCATTGTCTTCTTGGTGACTGGCAGTCTAACCCCTGGTGAAGAGCATTCCCGTTGTCAGGCAGTAGCTGCTGTCTCCCTCTGCTCTGGGTGTGTGAGACAAAGGAGAGAAAATCAACAAATCTCTGAACTTTGCTAGGGTCTACTCTTTATTTTGATTTTTTAAAAAAATGTATTATTTTCTTTTTTTTTATATTAGTTTTTTTGATGGCTTTGTGCATTTCATACCATTTTTTCAATCAGTTCAGGCTTATTTCCTCTTTCCTTCCCCCAACCCCCCCATCCCAGATCATGGCATTCTGGTCATAATGTCCTGCAGCATCTTTCTCTCAGTTTTTTTCTTTTTTCATTTAGCTATAAGTCGCATAATCCAGAGCAAGCATCCGTTCTGAGCAACCATCTGAGGCTGTTGTGCCCAAACACCTACACCCCAGCCATCGCAGGGGGTGGTGACAGGTGTTTGTTCAATCAAGTTGATCAAATGAGCTTCCAGAATCTACTTCGCTGTAGTCTTCACATTCAGCCCGCGAATGGCAGCCCTTAACTTCTACCACGCCCCTCTTCCGCAGGTTTTTTCCACTAGGCTTAGAAAAGGGCGCACAGGTGATGAGAGTGGGTAAAAGCAGTCCCGTCTTCTCTGGAGTTGACTTGGAGCTCTGTTCCATCTGTTGACTGTTTCCTTTCATGGGCTGTGTATGAATGTACTGTCGCATGTAAAGTGTGCTGTGCACCCGTGTCGGCAATGCCGCGGAGGGTCAGAAGAGGGCCGTTGGATTCCCCTGGAACTGGATTCTCCTGGAATTGGAGTACAGACCGATTCTCAGCCGCCATGTGGGTGCTGGGGATGAACCATTTGAGAGTCCTCTTGCAAGAGCAATCGGTTGCTCTTAAGCCTCGCTAGGGTAGCTACTCTCGAGCCCTGCAGGATCTTTACTCTTTTTTTTTTTTTTTATTGATTTTTTTTTTGTGTATTTGCATGTTATCATCAAATTTTCGTTTCCATTCAGTTCAGTAGGCAATATCCATCCCGCTTCCCTTCCCCCACACCACCCCTACCCATCCACGATCATTGCATTCTGCTGTTAAGTTTTCTGCATCTTTCTCTGCTTTTTTGTTTTGTTTTGTTTTCATTTCTTTTTTTAACAATAAGTGATAATTTGTGAGTACAAGCATCCTTCATGTAAAACCAATTTGCAAGCAGTTGTGCCCAAACCCACACAGCTCATGGGTCCCACCATCCAGCGGGGGGGGCTTGTATGTTCAATCAAGTTGATCAAATGAGTGTCCAGTCTATATTGTTGTAGTTTCACCATTAACCCCAATCGCAGCCCTTACATTCTACCACGCCCCCTCTTCCGCAGATTGTTCCCTAGGCTTAGAAAAGGGGCACAGGTGGATGAGAAGCAAAACACTCTACTTTCTCTGGAGCTGATGTCTTGGTCTCTAGTCAGTTCTGGCTGTTTTCTTTCATGGGCTGCCAGCTTGTCCAGGCATAACCTTTCGATCCTACTAATGAAGCACATGCAATTAGATATTTAGGTATTAAACAGTATAATATATAGTCTTTCGATCCTACTAATGAAGCACACACAATTAGATATATAGGTATTTAAACAGTACTAATTGTTATGGTAGGTTTCTTTGGTATAGACACAGATGTTTGGATGGTATGTTAATTCTCTTAATGAACGGCCATGTACTCAAAATAGCCAAAGCTCAGGCCACCTAAAGATCCTTCTCCACCTCACTGTTGCCTGCAGATGTCCACTGTAAACACACTGTCATCTGGAAACTTACTGGAGCCATATATTTGGTCAAAGTCCATTGATCTCAGCAATTTGATGGACTGCTGCGGTGGGGAAACTACTGGCATGAAGTTCTGCTTTTAATGGGTTGTTTTATGTGGAGGGGCTAGTCAATAATCTTTAATACCATAATACACCTCAGTGTATGGACTGGAAAGTCAGAGGTGCTTTTCTAAATAACTATGTCTATAACAAGGCTGCCTTCACTCTTGTGGGTTTTTAAAATTTTTCATATTCTTTTCTTGAGCATTCTAGTTCTTCCACTTTATCTCCCTGTGTTGATATTCTATTTTCTGCTTCCTCCAATCCGTTCCTGAGGTTTTCTCCCATTCTTTCCTATTGATTGGGTGATTGCTCCATTTCCTTTTTCATTTTATATTTGATTTCTTTAGTATTTCCATTTCCTTTTGGAGCTTGTCATTCTCTTTTTGTAGCTCCATGCTTTGCTGGTCTGTTTCTTTTTTCATTTCAGCCTGGTATCTCTTCAGTGTTTCTGCTTCCTTCTGGAGTTTGTCATTCTCTCCCTTTAGATCCTTTTTGAATTTGTCATCTCTCCCTACAGTTCTTTCATGAGTTTGCAATTCACTGCCTCTGTTTCCTTCCTGAGTTTGAAATTCTCTGCCTCTAGTTCCTTCCTGAGTTTTTCATTCTCTCTCTTTAGCTTTTTTGCTTTGTTCTTTATAGTCCTTGATTTCTTTGTGCATGTCTAAGATTGTTCTAAGATCTGTATATTGTGTTGCTTCCAGGGAAATCTCATTGTAGGAATTTCTTATAGGACTGGTAGTATTTGGTGCAGATTTATTCTGTGTTCTTCCCATGTTTTTTCAGTGTGTTTTTGGCATGTGGGTTTGTTTTGTTGTTTGCATTCTGATGTGAATCTCAACTGTTTCTTTGCTGCTTTGGAGGCTTGCTTAGTTTGTTTCCTTCAGGTGCTTTCTTTGTCTTCTTGTTTGTGGAAGGCTGGCTGATCTAGGTTTCAGGTTTTCACTGTTGGTTATATATTGTAAGGTCCAGGTAGCTCTTCCCTTTCTGTTCTGAAGGCTCTCTAGAAATTGGATAGGTAATAACCAGGTCAGTACACCACTGAGCACTGCACTCACTCTGCTTCCCTCTGGCCATTTCCTCTAGGTTGAGTGTGAAGCCAAGTGTGCTAGGACTGGAATTGTGGTAGGTTCTTGTCACTTCTACTTCCATGTGCCTTGTACTCCCACCACAACTTCAGTGGGGGGTGGGGTGGTGGCATGGAAGCTGGGTAACTGCCCAGACGAATTATGCAGGTGTGGTATGGTGTTTTGCTTGGGCACTGAGACCCAGGCTGCTGGCACTGTATTTCTGGGTGATTCCTGTACAATGTATTTTAATGATAGCCACCCTTGATATCTTTCCAACTACCCTAAAGAACCTCCATTACATATCACTCCCCAATTCATGCCCTTTTATATTTATTTTTTGTGGTTTATCTGCATATCTGTTTTCATCCAGTGAGTCCAATTAGTGCATTCCCTATATGTGGCTGTGAGGTCATCCACTGAATCTTGAATAACCATCTTTTATTCATGCTCCTTAAGAATATAGTGACCAGGTCAGGCATGGTGCTACATGCCTTTAATCCCAGGCCTTGGGAGGCAGAGTCAGGGGGATCTCTGTGAGTTCAAGGCCAGCCTGGTCTACAGAGCAAGTTCCAGGCCAGCTGGGGGCTACAGGAAGACCCTGTCTCAAAAAGACATCCCCCCTCAAATAGAGACCAAACCTCCACCACTAGCTAATCAACTGCTAGTACCTCCTCAGCTATGGCCAGAGCTTCAGAACCTCCTTCATAATCCCTGCTGTGGAATTTTAAACTGTTTCAATCTTGCAAGGTTCTTGTGTAGGTAACTGCAGTTGCTGTTCTCCAGAGGACAGCATTTCACAGCATTCCTCCACATTCTCTGGCTCTACATTCTTCACACTCCTCTTCCTGTGTGTTCCCTGTACCTCGGCAGTCAGTAATGAGATTGATATAGATGTCCCATTTATAGCTGAGCACTCACAGTGACTATTTTTAGCTCTTTGAATAGTAACGCATCTCTGCATTAATCATTACCCATTGCAATATGAAATTTCTCAGATCAGGGTTGGGAGCAATATAAATCTATGGATATAAACCTAAATGTTTAAAAGAGACTTTGGTAACATGGCCATTTAGAAAAATAAAACAAAAAAAAGTCAATAGTTTCTCCCCTAGGGTCTATGACATCACTAACCATGGGTTTGGACCATGTTTTCATAATTTTTGTTTCCATCTATAAGTTGAACAGTTTGTGAGTTTTGTAGTTACTAATAGCTTTATGGCCCAAATTTATCAATAAATCTAGGAAGTTATACTTGGAACTTTAAAAGAAAGCACAGTATTTGTTACAGACAAAAAGTGTTGCTCTGTACATCTGAGTTCGATTGTTTGTATATATTTCTGTTTCTCTTTTTAGTTAAAACAGATATGTAAATAAATAATTAAAGAGTTAATATGGTTACTATGGTTTCAATTTTGGATCAAGGAAAAAGGCCAATTAAAAAATAAGATGACAACATGAGAAAAGCAAAAGCAAGTTTAGAAGGTAATACAGAAATAGTTTTTCATCAACTCCATGTAGTAAAGCATTTCTTAAGCATAAGAATTCTAATCATTAAAAAACTATGGAGGGGGCTGAAGAAATGATTTAGCAGGTAAGAGCACTTGCAACACAATCATGAGGACCAGGAGACTGTAGATCAGATCCCAGCACCAACCTAAGCAGGATGTTTAGTCGGACAGCGACAGAAGAGGACTCCAATGCCTTCTTCTGGCCTTTGTACACACAAGGTCATATACATTTGCATGTACATTCACATAACACACACAAATACATCTTGAAAATGATTGATTCATTTCATTATATTATGCTAATAGTATTGGGCATTAAAAGGTGATGAATGAAATTAGGACACACCAAATCAGGGCAAGAAATACTTTTCACACACAATATATCACATTTAGAGAATTATTATTTACAAAATATAAATACAACAGATTAAAACTAAGGAAGTCAATATCAAAATTAAAAGTCAATAGATAAAATAGCAAGCACTTTATAGAAAATAGAAATGGTAAATAAATGAGACATTTTAATGCTTCTTTAGTTCCCATGAAAACTCTCATCAAAGTCATGGAAATAGCATTGCACATCATTTAGGGTGGCAAACCTTATAGTAGAACAGCTAATAATAACATAATTCAGGAGAATTCCGACACTGATATTAACATATTTTTTGTATGCCTACTTTGGAAAACAACTAGAAAATTATTTTGTGGGTGAGTATCTGTATGATGCAACATGATCAATTCTTATACAGGTATAGCAGGAAGTGCTTGAAAAATGGTCATATTTAATTGTAACTGTAATAGCAAAGACAGTAAATTGACTGCAGAATGTACAGGATTGGGTGCCCTCATGTAATAGTTAAAACTATTAAGCAACTGCTTATAATAATTTGGATATATTTAGAAAAATATATTGAATGTTTATTTCTGAATTCTAGGATTAAAAGCATGCACCACCCTGCCTGGCAATGAAGGTATTTTTTAAATGTATTATTGTTTTTAAATTCTGTGTCTGTGAGTGGTATGCATGAATGTGGTTTCCATGAATGTGTGTGTGTGTGTGTGTGTGTGTGTGTGTGTGTACAAGCTGGAGTTACAGATGGTTGTAAGCTGCCAGACATGGGTGCTCAGAATCAAACATAGGTCATCTGCAAGAGTAGTATATAGTCTTAAATGCTGAGGCATCTTTACAGCCTGAAGAAACTCTTTTTAAATAATAAAGATGGCTATTTTTGCAGTGAATGCAAATAAAATAGGTAGAATTGTTGGTAATCTAATTTTTTAAAGAGTACTATTTTTAATTTTAGTTTAATTTTATGTGTATGAAGGTTTTGTCTGCATGTACGTAACTGCACCTATATTTTGTAATTCCTGAGAAGGCCAGAAGAGGGCGTTGGATCTGCTGGAACGGGACTTACAAAGGTTGTTAGCCATTATGCCATGCAGGGGCTGGGAACTTAACCTGGGTCCTCTGCAACAATAAGTAGTGCTCTTAAACACTGAGTCATCATCATCTTTCTAGCCTCTGTAGTCTAATTCTTAGGATTGAATTTGGCATTACTGATTTCTAATAGTCAAGGACATGTGTGACATTTTTATATTTTGTCATTTTACATCAAAATTAAGGAAACATGTTTTAGTATGATGGTTTCATATTGAAAGTCCACATCACAGGACCTAGCATCACCTGGGAGACAATCTTATGTAATGGACTTCCAGGGATTATCTTAATTAGGTTAATGAAGGTGTAAAAACCTGCCTTGACTGTGAGTAGCACCACCTCCTGGGTAATGGAGGTGGGAAGACCTGTCTTGACTGTGGGCAGCACCATCACCTGGTTAATGGAAGTGGAAAGACCTGCCTTGACTGTGGTCAGCCCATCTCAGGAGCCGGATCCTGAACTGAGTAAAAAGGAGAATTTGAGTTGAGCACTAGGATTCATCCTGCCATGATGGACTCTATCCTGGAATCGTGAGCCAAAGTAAACTCTTCTTCTCATTGCTTTTGTCAATTATTTTGTCTTGTTTTCATAGGAACAAGTTGAGTATATATAGTTATGTTATGACTGGATGCAGTGTTGATTCTTTTTGTAACAGACTTGTTAAAGTACTTGTTCAGCAACAACTTATTTCTATAGATAGATTAACTGGAATTTGTATTGATTATTTTTAGAGGACAGTAAATATTGTTCTTTAATAATTAGCAAAAATATTTGATGATTTAAAACATTTCTGGATAATTTCAATGTACACTTTTTCAATGTATATTTTTATGATTTTTGTGTACTTCATACAAAACATCTTTATACCCCCTCACCTATCAGTACCCCCTCATAGACCATCCATAGGATTTCATGCATTTTGTCATATACATTAAGGCCTATGGAGTCAAATTTGTGTACCAGATGTCCCTCAGAGCAGGTTCATCCACTGGAGTCTAGTCAACCTATCTAGAGGCACTCCCTCCCTTAAAGAACATCAGCTCTCCTTAAGCCAGCAGTAATCAGCTCCCAATAGTTTTCATTTAGTCACTTTTATTTGGTCCTTTCCCATTTATAATTTCAACATTTTTTCCAGGAAAAACATCAGTCTTATGTTCCTTTTTCACCATTTTCAAGGAAATGGTAAAAAGATAGCTTTGTTTCTTCTCTAGTGAAAAGAACCAACTATGACCATAGGGTTTTAACTAACTAAATAACTACTACAGTGGGACTCTCATACAGAAGTGCAAGTCTGCATTTATTCATTAATTTTTCTCATGATTTTGAGTAATTGCATTTATATGCAATCTGTATTTTTGCCCATCATTTAGTTTACATTTTTAGATGAGTGTTAAGTGAATTATGAAAGATTGTCAGTATAGAGTAAATGATTTAAGTATAGCTTAATTTAAAATTATACATAGGTTTATTATATAATTATATGTTTTTTGTTAGAACAGAAATTAAACTATCAAAGTAGGATTTTTTCTTTTTGTATACCCATACATAAATAAATACATATATAAATATATACATACATACATGCACATCTCACCTGAGTTGGAGGAGAGGATTTTATTTTTATTTTTTTGTTAAAAGATGTCATCTTTTCCCCAAGGAAGTGCTTTAAAGCTCCTCCTTGGCAAGCCTAAACAACCATCAATCCTGCCTTCATGCTCCACATTGGGATCCCTCCCTACCATGGTCACCTAAATGAGGTTCAACAAGCATGTGTCCTGTCTTGATCTTCCTGCACTGGTCTCCATGACACAGCCTGGGTAGTCCAACAATGGCAGTCTACACTCTGAAGAGGCTGAAATCCCAGTAGCTGCTCAGTCCACAAGCTGGATATCTCAGTAGTCCCCATCTGGCATTGAAGGTTTGGAGGATTCTTGGAGAGACATGAGTCTTCAGCTCATATTGGAGGGTTAAAAAGCTGTGTCATGATTGTGAAATCTTCATGGTTAATTCTTCCTTTGATAAAGATGCATTGGCCCTCTTTGTATCTTCTGATTACTTTTGCTTTGAAGTCTATCTTTTCTGATATTAAAATAACAACTCCTGCTTTCTTTTTGGTACCATTTGCTTGGAATATTTTTTTCCATCCCTTCACTTTAAGTTGGCGCCTATCCTTGAGGGTGAGATGGGTTTCTTGTAGACAGCATATAGATGGATTCTGTTCCCTAATCTATTCTTCCAGTCTTTGCCTTTTGATCGGGGAGTTTAGTCCATTAATATTTAAGGTTATAATTGAGAAATGTGTGTTGCTTCCTTTCACCTTATTATCCATTTGCATTTTTGGTCTAGCTTTCTACTTCTGCAGTTATGCTTTTATTAATTTCTCTTTCAAGATGCCTGGGGATAGTTGCTCCTCTCCCCTGGTTCTCTGCTCCTGAGCTGGTCTGGCAGAGGCCATCCACCTCTATGCACAGCAGGCTGAACCTCCCAATTTTCCACAACCACCTGCCTGATGCAGCAGGCCTGGTTCCCTGCTCCTGAACTGGTCTGGCAGAGGCTGCCTGCCTCTCTATGCAATGCAGGCTGAATCTCCCAGTTTCCTACAATCCACCTGCCTGAAGCAGCAGCCTGGTTCTTTGCGCCTGAGCTGGTCTGGCAGAGGCCTCCCACCTCTATACACAGCTGGATTTTTCTGTTAAATATTTAGTACTGAGTGTTTATTTTTCAAAATGAAAATCCTTTGGCATAGCAACCCTTAGAAAAGAATTATTGACCTGTATGACTGAGGATAATATTAGATATTAAGTCAAAATGTCTCATCTTACAATTGGGTTAAAATTAGCTATTGATGAAGTGGTTAATTGCATTTAAATTCAGAGAATATATCAATTCAGTAATTTTGTTTTTATAAAGAAAATAATGTAAACAATATTTCCTACATATAATTTACATATCATAAGTAAAATGTCATAGTAATAGGTTTAAATAAATTGACAGTTCAGTAATACACCACATAGATTTAAACATCAAGACATATCTGGGTGATTGGAAATTGCTCATCTTCATATTTATTCTCCATTTTGTGTTATCATTTGAATTTGAGCTAGTTAAATATTTTTGAGAAGAATATTGCAGGCAATAAAATGATTCTTCTAGGCCAAATGAACAAGATCATTGACATGTCTGGGGAGTGTTCGCACAATAATATTGCTTATTGTTGCCTAGTGCTTCCCTATCTTCTTTCGTTATTTTTATATCACTGAAAGTACAATCCACACCAGAGCTTTATAAAAAAATAAAAATCATGCTGCCAGCAAAGGTACACTGTGTGTACTTTAGCATTAAGCAAAATTGTCTACCTATAAAATCTAATGTCTATGTTTTGCTGTTAAAACATCTCGGAATTGAGAGAATGCATTAGGAAATACACCCACCAGAACATATGAACCCAAGATCTCATCTGAATTAAACTCTTCAATTTCATTTCTTTATGTTAATATTTACTTATTAGTATATCAAATAAGTTTTAACTACAAGGTTGGCACATTATTCTAGCATGTTATATATTAAATTTTTACATGTTTATTAATTTGCTAGGTGGCTTACTGCTTTATTAAAGTACAATTAAATCACTGATACCTTAAGTCTTCTAGTCTATAGCATTGTTTTGCAGCTTAAGAATTCTCTAAACTAAATTATTATAAAAATAAATCCAAATATCTTATCAGTTTATTTTGCTAAATTTTAGTTTTATTGGTTTCAGTATTAACCCAAGAGAATGTCTTCTCAAACATGTTGTCTCTAACTTCTAGTTATTGGCTCTGTGCAGTCAGTCTATGTAATAAATATTCTCACAACAGCCTTGTCTAGCAGACATAATTATCCATATATTTCCCTTGAAAATTAAACCAAAGAAATTGAGAAATTCTTGTATGGATTTAGGTTTAAAAAAAACAAAAATAAGATTTAAAATGAGGGCAGCCTCACTGGGGAAGAAGAAAAGTAAGTCCACAGTAAAATGATTTGCCTATAATCTCATGGTCTTTTATTCTATATTTAGGTGATTTACAGTTTGATGAGCACTTGACAAGAAAAATAATTAAATGTGTAAAGTAACTCTGACATTTGTAGCTTGCTACAGTTTTTAGAATTAAATAAAATCTGGCCCCTCACCTGGCAAGTATAGCAGAGAAAGGATGCACCTGCCATGAATTTACTGGGGCTTCTGTGACTAGGTGTCTGAAACCACAGTTCTGAAGACTAACTGTTCAAGATCAAAGTGTTTGTTTGGTTAGTTTCTTCTAAGTGCCTCTATCCTTAGCATATCTATCATCTATCTATCTATCTATCTATCTATCTATCTATCTATCTATCTATCTTCTATCTATCTATCTATCTATCTATCTATCTATCTATATTTAACCTATGTGTTATATTGCCATTCTCCTAAGGGTATACATGTCTAATCATTTACAAGAAAATTAGTCATATGTGATAGTAGAGTGAAGTCATATAATTATATTTATCGCTTCCAATTCTTATTCTAAAATAGTCACGACCTGAACTAATAGCATTGACCTAAGCTGGTTGGACCCCTTGACTGGGATAGAATGTATCTGGATAGAAAGCCTTCCTGTGCTGCTCTTTGGAAGTTCCATCCCGCTCTGCATTTGACAGCAACAAATGATAGTAGTAGACAATCAGGGAAGCAGCAGATTCTTCATAGCCCTCAAGTGCTTCAGGTTCTTCAAAGCTCTCAAGTGTTAGGAGGACCTTGTGAGGGATGGGTTAAATGTTAATGATACAATCTAGAGTCACCTGGGAATAGTCTCAGTGGAGGACTGTCTCACTCAGGTTGGCCTCAGTGCATGCATGTGGGTGATGATCTTGATTTCCTTAACTGATGGAAGAAGACCCAGCCTCAATGCACATGGTGCCATCCCTTGGTTTTGGACCCTGGATTACATAAAAACAGAGTAGGTTAACTGAGCAACAAGCACACATACATTTGTTTCTCTGTTCTTCACTGTGGATGTGATGTAACTAACTGTGTCTAGCTCCTGCCACTGACTTCGCCATAGAGATGTACAGTAACCTGCAATCATGAGCTAAGATAAACTCTCCCCTAAGTTGCTTTTGGTCAGGATGTTTTATTATAACAACAGAAATGGAAGTAGAAAAGATCGTTAGCCATACAAGTGTTGCAATTCTTCTGTAGGTCGAGGGTAGTTGGACACTGAGGCCTGCACATTTTTACAGTTCCTTGGTAAGCCTAGGAAGTCTGGATTCCTCAGAAATTGACAGCAGTCACTGTTACAACTCCCAGATTATGAGAATTCAACATATGAATTTAGAAAGTAAAAATTCAATTCATGACATCGTTGAAAACTCTGACATTTGCTTTCTGAATTTTATTTGCTCTACTTTCTATGTTAAGGATAAGAAAAAATAGATTGTGATATACTCAGAAAAATAGTTTTAGAGAAAACTTTAAAATATATTTGTATAATAAAGTCATGAATACATTTGTTAAGATATTAGTTATAAATTTATATGTAAAATCAACCACCTTAAACCTTTATTCAGAATAATTTGGTCAGTTTATGAACACACATTTAGACAAGTCTGTATATGAGTTTCCAACTTGCAACAAAAAACAACTATCAAATTATAAAAGGAAAGTGTTATATTAATTATTATTTAGAGACAACTTAATTACAAAAGTCTAAATATGAGAACAAGGAGAAGACATCATTGAAATTAGAGGCAAATATAGATATTGGTCTCCAAAAAATACCCTGACAGGGCTTCATAGAATCTATAGCCACACCCTGAAGATGAGACAGAGAGAGAGAGAGAGAGAGAGAGAGAGAGAGAGAGAGAGAGAGAGAGAGTGAGAGAGAATCATGCCGATGGGGAGGCATGGCAGAAAGTGGTAAAGATTTTGGAAGGAGCAGAAAACCTTCAGGATCTCTGTCTCAAGTTGGAAGTTTAGCTAGGAGGTGTCTTGCCCTGAGTCTTGTCCTTCCTTCCCATTGTACTAGGAGGTGTCTCCTTATGGTAATGATTTCTTTCTTTCTTTTCTTTTCTTTTTTTTTTTTTTTTTTTTTNAATAAATTATATGTAAAATCAACCACTTAAACCTTTATTCAGAATAATTTGGTCAGTTTATGAACACACATTTAGACAAGTCTGTATATGAGTTTCCAACTTGCAACAAAAAACAACTATCAAATTATAAAAGGAAAGTGTTATATTAATTATTATTTAGAGACAACTTAATTACAAAAGTCTAAATATGAGAACAAGGAGAAGACAAGCATTTCCCTTACAGATGCCACTATCAGCAGCAAACTATTGTCATTCCAACGCCTCCCCTGCGATCGGGCACTCACTACGATTTTCGTCTTTATCTTCTACACCTCCCACGACTTGCTGAACACCGCGAACCCTACCCTGACAGGCTTCATAGAATCTAGACCACACCCTGAAGATTAGACAGAGAGAGAGAGAGAGAGAGAGAGAGAGAGAGAGAGAGAGAGAATCACAGATGTGCTCATAATCTCTGAGATAATAAGAGATGGCTAGAAGTAAAGAAGAAAATTAGAAGCAGTAAATGTCTGGACCCCTCAGTGGCTTGCCCTCAGGAGTACACACACTCCTTAGGTAGAGTACCAACAGTTCTTCATCATCAAGCAGGAAATGCTATTAAAATGCTTAGTGAAAGGATCTCTCATCTCTCATCTCAACTCTGAAGCCATCACTCTACTCAATGTAAACATGTACAGAAAACCTATAGTAATCAAGAGTACAGTGTTGACATAAAATGGACAAGAACAGATAACGGGGACATGAGAGTATCTTCAGTTACTGGAACTAGAAAAACTAATATTAAAGCTATCCCATCCCATATTTGCATGTCCCACCAACCTTGGCAGGGTGAGTCATTCTTTGCCATCTCAGATATAAAACTACCCTGGGTCATCAAGATCCCCCCTGACTCAGAATTTCAGTCCAGAGCTATGTCCCTGAGAACCCTGTGCTCTCCACCATCTTAGCACTCAGACTTCTCTAGGTTACATCTTGGACCCACAATCGTCCTCCAGTTCTGGCAGGGTGAGTCACTCTCTACTGTGTCAACTATCAGCCCAGCACAAGACAGAATTCAAAGGTGCAATTATAAATATGTTCAAGGATCTCAAATAGGATATGGCTAAAACATTGAATTAAGACCATAAAAACACAAACAGTTGAATGAAATACCTAAAACAATTCAAACATAAAATTAAAATTCAACAAAGAGATAGAGTATCTGAAGAAAAGCAAAGCTGAAATAAAACTTGAAAAAAAAAAAAAAAACCACTCAGGTATTCCCAATGGAATACTAAGGGTGGAAAAGACAAACTTTCAAGAAGCACAAAGAATAGTCAAACCAAAGAAGTCTAAGCAAGCAGTACTATAGCACCAACATAACATGAATTAATAAACATAGGTTAATAATAAAGCTCACTATTAATGGTTTCAACTCTCTAATAAAAAGACAATGCCTAACTGATTAGAAAACAAGACCCATTAATTTTCTGCCTCTGAGAAATGCATCTCATTACCAATGATCAAGACCACCTTATGGTAACTGGTTGGAAAAGATATTTCAAGAAAACAGAACTAAGAAAAAAGTAGGTGTTGCTGTTCTAATACCTGACAAAATAGACTTGAAACAAAAACTAGTCAGAAGAGGCAGAGAAGGTTACTTCATATTCACTAAAGGGAACATCTGCCAAGAAGAAATGCATTTTAAACATTTATGCACCTTACACAAAGACATCCTATTTCATAAAAGAAACTTTCTCTCTGAAATCTGACACTGACTACACATAGTGGTTATGGGGGACTTCACTATCCCACTGTCACCAATGGGCAGATCAACCAGACTAAAACTAAACAGAGAAATCCTGGAGTTCAATGATACCATGATTCAAATTGACTTATGGATATCTACAGAATATTCTAAATAAATACCAAAGAATACACTTCTCAGCAGCCCATGGAACTATCTCCAAAATTGACCACATATTAGGACACAAAGAAAGTCTCTGCAAATTTTTTTTGTCTTTTCGAGACAGGGTCTCCCTGTAGCCCCAGCTGTCCTGTAATTCACTCTGTAGACCAGGCTGGCCTTGAACTCACAGAGATCCGCCTGCCTCTGCCTCCCAAGTGCTAGGATTAAAGGCATGAGTCACCATGCCTGGCACAAATTTATGAATTGAAATATCACCCTGTATTTTGTCTGACAATATAGGAATAAAGGAAGTTATCTACAACAATAAAAATGGGGAAAGCATGCACACTCACTGTAGCTAAACTACACAGTACTGAATGAAATTTAGATCACATGCAACATCAAAAAAAGTAAAAAAAAAATTGAATTGAATGAAAATGAACACACAATACACCAAAACCTATGTCACACAATAAAGGCAGTCCTAAGAGGGAAAGTTATAGCATCACATGCCTACACCAGAAATTTAGAAACATTTCACATAAACAAATTAATGATCCAACTGAAATCCTTAGGAAAAAAAGATCAAACAACACTTACAAAGAGTACATGGGAAGAGAAAAATAAAACTAGGGCTGAGATTAATGAAAGAGAAATGAAGAAAACAATACAAAAATCAATGAAACAAAGAGTTGGCTTTTTGAAAAGATTAACGAGATTTACAAACTTTTAGCTAAATTAACCAAAAGAGAAGATCCAACCTCACAAACTCAGAAAACATTACAAGAGCTCTGGAGAAATTCAGAAAATTGCAGAAACATACTTAAAAAATGTGTATTCTGCTAAACTAGAAAATCTGAAAGAGATGAGTAAATATCTAGATAGGAATGGTTTAACAAATTAAATCAAAATGACATAAATAATTTAAACAGACTCATTAAAACCAATGAGATAAATACAATAATTAAAAGTATCTCAACAACTATGGAAAACAGTGTGGAGAACCCTTAAAAGATTCAAAATGAGCCTACCACCTGACCCCGTCATACCACTCCTAGGTATATACCCACAAGCCTCATCCTACTGCAGAGATACATGTACAGCCATGTTTATTGCAGTTCTCTTCACAATAGCGAAGAGCTAGAACCAACCCAAGTGCCCCTCAACCAACAAGTGGATAGAGAAAATGTGGTACATCTATCTGCACAATGGAGTTCTGTGGGGGAAATCCAGCTTGAATTGCAGGCTAGCTTTCCAGCTAGCATACCTCAGGGCACCGCATTGCTGAGGGTCTGGCCCTGCCCCAAGGAGAAACAAGCAACATGGCCTACATGCATGATGCTGGGTGGGGCAACAGTGTACAGTGGCACGGAAGTGGGGGACCTATGATTGGCTCTGAGAACTGAAGTCATTTATTTTATAAAAGCACGCTGCAGCAAGGAATAAATTTGAATTTCATTGTAACATCACAGAATTCCTGGCCGTTATTTTTATTAATTATTGTGCACATACAGGCTAAGGTAGGCCTGCATTTTGTTCGAGTGGCCAGTGGGTTGGAAAAAGGCTCCCCTTTGTGGACCACCAATCTGTGTAGTTAGTGTTGTGAGTGGCATTGACTGAAGGGAAGCCATCAACCATCAGCCATCAGCCTGAAATTCCTGTCCAGACTCTGGGCAGGTGGGAAGTCACGGCCAAGAGTGGAACATGTTTCTTGTGGGTCCAGGCTAAGGGCCCGAGTTGGAAGTACCACTCAGGCTGGGCTACAGGAAGTAGCCAGCTGACCTCTGCACTGAGGGGTCAGCTCTCCACAGTGTCTGCAAAGCAGGCACTGTGTTCCCATTCTCCTTAGCAGGGCTGTGTGGTCCCTGTTCGCCATAAAAAGAAAGCTTCCTACAGAGTTCTATGCAGCAGTAGAGAAAGTTGACATTATGAAATTTTCAGGGAAATGGATGGAAATAGAAGATATTGTAAGCAATCCCCCAGGCCTGCTGGAGAATTTCGGTGTCTGACCAAAGGAATGGGGGTAAGAGTCAAAACACCGACCCTGGGAGTTGGGTGAATGCAGACAGAGGGTGAGTTGTCACAGACTTGTTTATTGGGGGCAGGGTTAGGGGTTATGTACTGTTTGCATTCCTGCTTGCTTATGGTTGGCCCAGGTCTGCAATGCTGCTTGTATGGTCTCACCTGCCTAGGGCAGGTTAGGTTGATGAGGGACAAGCTCTGCACATGCATAACTCTCAGCATACTGGCTACTACATCTCCACCCTTTGTATTTAATTTTGCCTGAGGAGCAGTCCATTGGGAGCTCGGGTACTATGGCCGAAACTTGTGGACCCCACATCTGGCATACCAACATTTGACTGCGTCTGTCTTAGGTTGCTCTGGTTTTTCAGGGACTTACCCGTCTTTGACTGGCCAGCCACCAAGGGAAGAGGCCAGGAGCCGTACCACATGGGGGAGAGACAAGCTCATTCCCATGAATCATGGATGGATGAGAGCCAGATGTGAATCACCTCATTGGGAGGGTTGCATGCAGAATCTGTATTGACCATTGCTGAGAGGACCTGGGCCGTTGTTTTGTTGACCTGGCTGTGAGCAAAGCAAAACAGACACCTGAAGAGAAAAAGGCAGGGAAAGGCCAGGAGGTAGAGGATGCCCCAGGTGGCCAATGTAGCAGGATCAAAAATGGACTTTAGCTTAGACCACACCTGTGAAACAAAGCTAGTATCAAAGGGTATGACCTTGGGGTGGGTAGAGTTAAGGGAGATAACTTCAGAACCAAGGGTCAAGGTGTAGTTAATAAATTGTTGTGACCAGAGGGGCTTTAATAATGTCATCAAGTTCACCATGTAGACGTGTAATATTGAGGACTTGGTAGGGGGTCAGGCAGAATGAGGAAAACCTGGGGTTGCAACTCATCTCTCCCTCTCATTATGTGGCCTTCAAATCCTTGAAGGAAGTTCACAAGAGTGAACCACAGTTGGTGTCTCCAAGATAGAATGATCCCTGCTAGGGGGGTTGTATTGGTTCCTTGGCACCATGATTTTAATGGAATTCACCTACTGGTCAATTAATCTGACAAGTGAGTTAAGGATGTATGAGCCATGAGTCAGAGCAACCAGAAGTCCACTGGCAGATCCAGGAAGTCCTCAGCTCTCAGCTGAGAAAGAAACTGGCTCTTGGGGGGGGGGCTTGACCCTAAACTGCCTAGCCAATTTTTACTTCCTACTTTTTTCACATTACCCTCTGAGGAGTTTACCCCAATTGCCAAGAGGTAATCAGGGCACCGACTGCTCTGATTTCTTCCATGCTGAGAAGGTGCATAGAAGTGGCGACTGGGGTACCCCTGCTCAGTGGATCTATCTAAAAGACCCCAAAAAGTATAGTTACAGAGAGAACAAAATCCTTGACTAGTGCCTGTGAATGTAAGAGTAGCCAGGTACATTTTTTAGGCAGGGAACCAAGAGAGGAACAGAGTGAATAAAAAAAAGAAAAAACAAACTTAAAAGTCCATTAGAATTTCTCAACCAGGGGTTCTGAAGCATTATTGGGCTTCTTCTTTTGTTCATTTGTTCATGCTGTCTGGACTCAGCATCTGCTTTCCAGGAAATTTCAATAGTCATGGTGGCTGTGAGATTTCCCTTAGGTAATTGCTTAAATAGAGAGAAGAAACTTGGTTATTTGCTAACAACAAATCTCATATGACTTCAAATGACTTAAAATCTAGTGTTTGGAGGCACAATCTCTCAGACTTTAAAGGAAATATAATGTTTACTTATCTTTTGGTTATACTTTTCTCTTGGTCCATACAGTTAGCCCAGATTAACCAATTTTTGTTTTCGACCAAATTGGTATGGGCATTATGTATGGTGGTTATCCATACAGAAAGGCTTACTTACACCAGCCTAACACCTTTAATTACTGTATAATAGTCTAGATAGTGCTTAGACAAAAGTTCAAGCAGCCTTGTATAATATTGATTGGAAGAGGGACTTAACACCATACGTTAAGCAGACATAACCTGCTAGATGGAATTAAACAATTTCAGGCTTATTTTAAATGTAAAACTGTTCACTACAATTAGTACAAATGGGAAGACTCTTTTTCTTTTTCAGACCCTTTATCCTGATTTATAGTTTTCCCAGAAAGACAGGAGTTGTAACACATACCAGAAGACAGGAAATAAACTGATAAGGATTACCAAGCCCTCCGGACTGTCTTCTTTTGGACTCCATGCAGCTGGTTCAGGAAGATAGAATCTAGGCTTTTGAGCCAAATTATTTGGTTAGGTTAAAGGAAATATCAAAAGCAACTCTTGCAAGAAACATAAAGTACATTTTTCAGTCGCCATAGGTAAACCAAAATTTGCCTGTGCCCATTTAATCCAAACCTGTAACAGGGAGTCAGGTTCAAGCTAGGTGAGGACCGAAAATTAACAACTCTGTATATTCACAATCCTATTCAGGCCACTAGTAAACTAGCTTGAGTGTTTACACCAATTTAATTTAGTACAGGTATCTTATCACTTTTCTGTACCTTGAAGTGCCATGTGATATGCATATAAAGGTTGGACAAAACCTGAACACTCTTAAACAAACCTTGACTAGATATACATTTTGATTTTTAAACTAGTTGACTGAACCTTACCCGGGCCACATCTCAGCATATTCTTATGGCAATATGTCATAAGCCCACCGAAAATGTTATGTTAAATGGAGAAACACCGAAAGCATTCCTATTAAGATAACAAACAAGACAAGGATGTCCACACTCTTCTTTGCTGTTCATATTGTCTTAGCTAGAGCAATTAGACAAATGAAGGGGATGAAGAGGATGCAATTCTAAAAGGAAAAGGTGAAAATATTTTTATTTGCAGATGATATTATTCAATATAGAAAAAGCCCTCAGAATCCACCAGAAGATTCTTGGAGGTAAGAAATGCATTCAGCAATATAGGAGGATATAAAATTAATACCCACAGACTAAAAAAAAAACTATAGACCCAGATCCTTAATGAATATAGATGCAAAATTTTTCACCAAAATATTTGCAAATCACATACAGGTGTATATAAAAAATGTCATCCATTATGATCAAGTCATATTTATTCCAGAGAGGCAGGGATAGTTCAATATATGTAAGCCAATAAATGTCATCAATCATATAAATGGACTCAAAGACAAAAATCATTTGGTCATCTCTATAGATGCAGAGGGGATTGGAATGGAGAGAACATACCTTAACATAATTAAAGCTATACACAACAAACCTACCCCCAATATCATTCTAAACAGAGAAAAATGGGAAGAATTCCCCTTAAAATCAGGAACCTGGCAAGGCTGTTCACTATCTCCACTTATTTTTAATATAGTGCATGAAACTCTTCCTAGAACAGGACAAGAGGAGGAAATTAAAGGAGTATTAATCAGAAAAGAAAAGGTCAAAAATATCATAGCAAATGATATGATATTATACCTAAGAGATGCCAAATAACCCCCCACCAAAAACAACTCACAGAAATGATTAACAGTTTCAATAAAATGGAAGTTCACAAATAAATATACAAAAATCAGTAGCCTTTCTTTATACCAATAAGGAGAACAAGTACATAGAAACCCTCTTATTCGCAATACCCTCAAAAAAAAATCTCTGAATAAACCTAACAAAAGACATTAAAAATCTCTACAATGAAAATTTTAGATCTTTAAAGAAAGAGATGGAGGAAGACACCAGAAGATTGAAGGACTTCCATGCTCATGATTGGAATAATTAAAATAGTGAAAATGACCATCCTACCCAAAGTAATATAGAATCAATGCAATACCAATCAAAATCCCTATGAGATTCTTCACAGAATTAGAAAAATTCACCCTAAAATTCATATGGAAGTAAAAAGACCCCAGATATCCAAAGCAACCCCAGGCACAAAGAATAATGCAGGAGGGATTACTACACTGGATCTTAAACTATACTACAGAGCTATATTCATAAAATATCATGGCACTGACACAAAAACATAGACCCATAGATCAATGGAACATAATTAAAGATCCAAACTTGAGTACATGCAATTTCAGCTACCTGCAGGGCCAAGAATACTCAATGGAAGAAAGACAGCATCTTCAGCAAATGGTGCTGGCAAAACTGGATCATCAACTGTAGAAGAATGAAATTAAACTCTTATCTTTCTCTCTGTACAAAGGTCAATTTTAAATGGATCAAAGACCTCAGTGCAAAATCTGAAACTGAAAGTGTTAGAATAAGACCTATGAGATATAGATGTAGGAAAGGACTTTCTAAATCGGACATTAGTTACTCAGGAATTAATGTCAACAATCAACAAGTGGGACTAAATTAAAAACCTCTGTACAGCAAAAGAAATGACCAAAGAAGTAAAGTGAAGAGAAAACCCACAGTGGGAGAAAAATCTTAACCAGCAATACATTGGACAGAAGTATAACATCCAGAATATATAAACCACTCAAAAATCAAAGAATGAATAAAACAAATGACCCAATTAGAAGATGAGCAAAGGATCTGAACAAAGAGTTCTCAAAAGAAGAAATAAAGGGAGCTAAGAAACATCTTAAAAAGTATTCAACATTGTTAATAATTAGGGAAATGCAAATTCAAAACACTTTAAAATATCACTTTAGTCCAGTAAGACTGGCTAAGATCAAGAGAAAAAGTGATGTCAAATTCTGGAGAGGATATGGTTGAAAGGGAACGCTCATTCACTGCTGGT
Organism: Rhizomys pruinosus; assembly: GCA_009823505.1. Taxonomy (NCBI): domain Eukaryota; kingdom Metazoa; phylum Chordata; class Mammalia; order Rodentia; family Spalacidae; genus Rhizomys; species Rhizomys pruinosus. Next base: position 2,207,023 of record VZQC01002755.1, read on the forward strand.
GGGATTGCGACTTCCTGCAATCCCTATGGAAAGTAGTATGGAGAACTCTTATAAAACTAAAAATGGACCTAATATTTGACCCAGTTAAACCACTCCTTGACATATACCCAATGGAGTCATCCTATTGTAGAGACACTTGCACATCCATGTTTGTTGCTTGACTTTTCACAGTAGCTAAGAGGTGGAAGCATTCTAAGTGTCCCACAACTGACACATGAATAATGAAAATGTGGTACGTTTTCACAATGGGTTTCTACTCAGTGGTAGAGGAAGACTACATTATGAAATTTGCAGGTAAACAGATGTAACTAGAAGCTGTTATGATAAGTGATACAACACAGACCCAGAAAAACGAAGGATATATTTTGCCCGTCATTTGTGGATCCTAGCACCAAATCATTATATGTGAGTTTGTATCCTGATCCATCTGCAGGAACCAGGAAAATGGAAAGGAACCAGGAAGATAAAGGGGAAGAGGGAACCTGTGGGAGAAGATTGGTAGGAGATAGGTATTGCTAAAGGAAAAAAAATAGATAAAATTAAAGTATTTAAATGGAAGGGGAAATGAAGTTTATAGAAGGAAATTTGGGGATAAAGGGAAAGAAAGAGCTCAAGAGAGTTGGAATCTTAGGGGGATGGTATTATCAAAGGAAAACAGGGAGACTTTAAATGTAGAAGGCATAGGTGGAGGGCTAGAAAAGAGAAATAAATAATGCCACAATAATGTAAAAACATGAGAGAATCACATTAGGGTAACAACCTAATGATAAACCACACTTACAATATCTCTGCATGAGTTCATGTGCATAGCTGATGGGTACATATTAAGAAACAGCGTCAGACAGGAGAAACCTTCTTTTGAGTTGTTAGGCAGGGTAGTCCAAGAGACTCCCAAAATTACACAGGCTATTATAATAGCCCTTAGTTGCCTCCCAGAACCTGAAGGTAAGACCCTATTTCTATAGACAGGATATACTTTAGTGTCCAGAATTGGAGCCATGGAACTGGAACTGACCACTTCCCCTGAAGGCTAGCTCTCATTCCTTTAGAGAGCACTATGAAAGCTACTAAGGAAAAACAGCAATTGATGGTCCAACACAAGCTTTAAGATCAAATATACACATCGATATCAGGCACTGCATACAACATTGGTGCAATAGTGGCACTTTTATCTTGAGGGCAACCAAAGGCTAACTAATTTGACTTAAAGTCCACTCAATGGGAGGAAACTCATACGTGACACTGTAAATATATCCAGATACACATGGCATGAGAGGTCATAGACCTTAGAGTAATTCCCAAGGCTATCACACACATCCTTAGGATAACTTCTTCCTAAGTGCAAAATAGGTATACTTCAATTTACAGAGGAATATGCCAGACATCACTCAATAAAGAAGCTTCTTTTGCACCAGAGGAAGACTGATACAAGTTCCTACAACTGATCATACACAGACATTTTGAATTGCCTAAGGCTAATCAGTAGGTCTACAGTGTCGCCTGTACACCTCAGGCTCATGCATAATAGAACAAGTGACCAAGAAGACACTAATTAAACTTTTACTTTTCATTAAGGAAGCTCCATCATGCAACATGGGGCCAAGAATTCAAAACACCATAAATGGCCAAACCTTAGGGATTAGGAGTCTGCAGAGTGTAGGTCCATAGACAAGTCTTCTATATTAAGCTTCATCCACTCAGGGCTCAGGGAACATCGTAGATGAGGGTGAAGAAAGATTGTAAGAGTCAGAGAGGTTGATGCAAGACTATATGGCAATAGAATCCCACAGGTGCTTGGGACCTTGCTCATACAAACCTACAGCAATAACATAAATATGCACAAGATCCATGTGAGCTCAATCAGACAAAAACCCACCATGAAACTGCAGAAATGTGTAGCAGAACCCAGTCTTAGCTGAAGAAATATTGGCAGTTGATTACTTTTGGGTGAGGAATAGCTGGCCTTCTTAAAGTGATGGACTCTGGATAGGCTGACAAGAGGTCAGCAGATAAACTTGCACTGAGGAATGGCTGGGGAAATAAATTCGGCACACTAGGCCTTAAACCGATGGAATGTATGAATTCCAGTGGGCAGGTGGGCCAAGGGAGGGTGCCCTTGGAGCAGGCAGTATAAAGCTGATTAAGAGTGCTTGAGATGCTCTATATGAAATGCAAAAAGATTCAGTAAACAATTTGTGCAAAATTAAAATAAAACAAAAGACAGTAAAGAAATAATACCTCCAAGTCAGAAGTTGATGATTCTTTAGTTTATTCCTGAAGACACTATATCTATGAACTGGCAATAAAACAAGGAGAAATCCAATTACTACTGACTTCAGAGCCTCATCTCTCCCGGTAGATTTCATAGAGCTGGAAGCTGCTATATATGCTACCTGAAGGAGAAAGTAATCAGCCTTACTCAGCTGTGATTCCTGTGAACTACAACTGGTCTCACAAGATATAACCCCTGCTGTAGTAGTAGTAGTGAATCTGTATTATCACTCAGAAAGTGGATTTAAAGCCCACCTCATGAGATGGATTCCATACCTGACATTGATATCAGATTTAGGAACCTGAGGCTAGACAGATCATGGGACATAGAGGGGAGTGTAATGCCAGCTTTCTATTAAATAGTTATTGTATTAAACTGACTCTTAATGGCTTAGTTTCATACCCATAGATTACTGCATCTCTTGACTTGCACTGGTGATGCTTTCTTACACAATCAATGGTGATTAACAGAGAAACACACTAGTGATCAATGTGCAGAGAAGAAACTGCTTAGTGCTTAACCCTGAATAGCACTGTACACACACACACACCTCCACACACACACACACACACACACACACACACACATATATATATATATATATATATGTACATATATATACACACATATATATGTAACTTCTGCTCCAGGGTTTAGAGATATTGGAGAAGAGGGAGTGGATAGATTATAAGAGCAAGAGTTGATAGATGACCACAAGGAAACAGAATTTTCCAGACAGGTCATATGTACATATATTACATAATAGATTACATTAAATTTTGTAGGGGGCAGTAAGGGGAGCTATGAATAGAGACCAGATATAAATACTGTCAAATTATATTATTTGAGGATTGCAAAAATTCAATGAAAATGCAAAGAAATAATAATAAAAATGAAAGTAAGCTCTTATCTGACACTGCATAACAAATAAACTAAAAATTCATTAAAGATTTGACATAAGATCTGAAATGGAAAAAAATAGAGAACAAAATGGCAAAGCATGAAAATTTGTGTTAAAAGAGCAGTGTGTCTGAGTAAGAAGCATCTGCACCTCAGTTGAATGAAATCAAGAGTGAAATACTGTCTAAGTGTCTGGACAATGTATTGCAAAACATACATCTGATATGAGGTTAATTTCCAAATCAATAAGAAACTCATTTAACTTGTGGTAAGAAAACAACCAGATTTGAACAAAGACCCAAAGCCTGTAATAGGCATTTTTCAAGAGAAAACATACAAAGGCATAAATGTTTGGCAAAGATGTTCATTTATCTGGGAATTGCAAATGCAAAGCACAATAAAATCATCTAATGTCTATTAGAATGACTCATTAAAGAGACAAATGAAAGCAATTATTTCAGAGGTTTTGAAGTAAATAGAACCTTTATATACTCTTGATAATTAAAAATAAACCTAAAAAAATAACACTACCATTACAGAAAAGAATATGGTGGTTCCTCAAAATATTGAAACTAGAACTACCATATAATCCAATAACTTCATTATGGGATATCTAAAGATAAGAAATCATCATTTCACCTAGATATTTATATTGCTGTGTTCATTGCTGCATTATAATAATGGATATATTCAACCAACATGAACTGCCCATCAAAGAATGAATAGGTGAAAATATGGTATATACACATAATGACATACTATCTATTCTATATTTGGTAGTAAAATTCTCTCATTTTAATAAAGTCGATGGCTCTAACTTAAGTGACATAAACTAGGTACAGAAATACATACTACACATTATCACTTACATATCACTGTGGCTTGGATATAGAACAAACCTCAAAGTTTCCTTGCTGAAGGTCTCTCATCTCATCATTGAATTGACCCATTAAGCGGCTCAGAGGCTCTTAGTGGGGAGGGGTCTGAAGGACCCCCTTTATGTTAGCTCTGCTCTTCCACATCTTCCATACCATGATGTTCCTGCCTCAGCAAGGCTCAGGACTAATAATATTAAGAGAATATGAACTGAAACCATGATCTAAAGTAAATCATTAGTTCTGTTAAAGTGTTTCTCTCAGGTATTTTGTCACAGTGGCAGAAAGCTGACCAACACCATGTGGATCTGTAAAGTCAATGGAACTCATAGAAACACAGTGCAATGGTGGTTATCAGAGGTTGAGGGAAATAGAGGGCAAAAAAGTCAAGGAGATGTTGATTACATGACATAAACTCAGAAAGGGGAAATGAGCTGGAGGGGTCAATTGTATGTTACAGTGACTATGGTTAAAAACCATGTATTTTATAGTTGAACATTTCTGACAGATAATATGTTAAATTGCATATTCGAACCATTTACAATGTTTACATATATCAAAGAATCATCTTGTATACCAAAAATTATATATATATATATATATATATATAACAATGCAGATATTCAACAATGTATGTAGACAGAATAAATGTACACAGAAGTATAAGGATTTAATATGAAGAAAAAATTTGAGATGTCCAAAAACATTATGTGTTTACATTCTTGTAGATGGCAGCATTTCATTAAAATGGCAAGTATGGATTAAGACTAAAATTGTGGTGGGAAAATTTGTGGTGGGTAGGATCAGAGAACACAGTGATATAAGGTTGAAAGGGTAGATATTTGGAGTAAAAAGATTTATGTGAGGATGTGGGTAGTTGATGAAGGAGAAGAAGGGTTTGTGGGGAGGCTTAAGGATATCTGAAAAACCCACTTTCTAAGCTAATTAAAAAGTAAAAAAAAATTAAAAAGTGAACAGATGTACCCTGTATGGGTGGATAACACTGTTTCTAGAAGCCATAGATTATTAGGTGAAAATTCCAATGCCAAGTAGAGGGTACCTTCCTATGAATTGTGGGTCTTATCTTTTAAAAAAAATATTTATTTATTTTTTTATGTGTATGAATGTATTGTCTGCATGCAAGTCTGTGCACCCGTGTCCTGCAATGCCGCAGATGTCAGAAGAGGGAGTCGGATTCACCTGGAACTGGAGTTAAAGATGGTTTTCAGCCGCCATATGGGTGCTGAGGATCGAACCCCAGTCCTCTGCAAGAGCAGTCGGTGCTCTTAACTGCTTGGCCATCTCTCCAGCCCATGGGTCTTATCTTTTATCAGGTGTTTTATCTTGTATCAATGGCACATGTAGGCTGACACATACACATCATACTCATACACACTAATAAAAATTTAAAATAAAAATAATTAAATATGAAAAATTATGCTTTGTTAAAGAATGGAGTTATTTGCAGCAAAACACCACTTATATTGATAAAATATTAAGGTGACTATACTTAAATCCACACATTCCTTTCATGTTTATTTTGTCTCTGGAGATATACTAATTTAATTGTAGCATATTAGCTTTTCAAGTTGCTAGGTTTGGTCTGCTTGTTTTGGCATATGTTTTCCCAAGGGAGATTGATGCCTTTGTTTCCCCTTTCATATGATCTGTGTTAGGGTTCTCCAGAGGAACAGAACTAAAAGAATGGAAGAATGAATATATATACATATACATATATAAATGAATGATATACATATGTTTACTTATTAATCAGCTTACTTCAAAATAGTAACAGAAATTTTCTCACACCTGAGAGGCCAGTTGTTGCACAGTTCTCAAGGCTGAGTGTCTCAGCAGTTGGAATAGCCCCACAGTGGCTGCCTCACACTCTTGAAGCTGAGAACCCAGTTCATAGTGCTGGGTACGTCAGCTATCTCAACCCCTTAAGGAAGGGGATACCTTCTTCCTTAGTCAATGATGAAAGCCTGGAAATTCTGGTTATAGTATTAATGAAAGACTCTTTATCAGCAGCAACAGAAATATCTACTAGGTGTTGAGAGTAAGGCCAAAAGAACAAAAGGAGCATAACTTTCCTCTGCTATGCCTCCTTTTGTCTGGGCTGCTAGCCGGAGGTACTGCTCACATCTGGGTGGGTCCTTCTGTACCAGTTAAGGCAATTAGGACAATTCCTAATTTATAGCAATTTGACAATAAAATCATCACATGGTCCTTTCATAGTTCCACCCTCCTACGTATCCTATATCATGGAATAATGGGAAGAATGTGTATTTCTGTGTCAGAATTTCTTCATTTGAAAATAATGCATTAATCTCTCATATCCATTTTTATAATTTGTACCTTCATAGGAATTTTGGCGTATTATCTAAGTGTCTAAATTTCATGCCACAAGAACAAACTTGGAATGAACTTGCCACCCGACCCAGCCCACCACTCCTGGGCATGTACCCTCAAGAACAAAAAAATAAATTTTATTTGATGAATTTTTTTAGTATAATACACGCTTTGAAGTCTTTGTCGTGCAGGTCCCATTCTACTTGCATGTTAACATTGGCTTGTGTTTTGGTTCTGTTATATTAAATATATAATTTATTTATATAAAATTATATAATGAACATAATATATGTAATGTATAAATATATAACTCTTCAGCTACTGCTATGTGAAAAACTGCTCCAAAATATAGTTAGGGGACTCAAGCCATTATTTGTTTGGCCTATAATTTATGGATCCAAAGTTAACACTGGATGCAGCTGGTAGCTCTGATGTTAACCCAAATTCCCCAGTCTTTCAAAATTAGTTTCAGATCAAGTAGGTGTGGCCACGCCTGGATTTGTCTGGATCTTGGACAGGGTGTGTTTTTTCAGAGGACCTTCCATAAGACCACGGTGGACTTGCTCAAATGGAGCTGTTAGGAAAAAATTACAAGAGTAATTACAAGAGTAAGCAAGGCCTTGGAGACCTGGGCTTAGAGCTGGCACACATCTGCTGTTTTCTCTTGGCTAAAGCAGTAATTACTCATTGCATTCTGAATGTCAAAAAACATTCCACTTTCTAAAATGCTTAGAACATAAAAGTCACACTTTAAAGGGTTCAGGAAGAGAGGAATGAAAAACTTTGATCACTTTAGCAGTTAATTTAGCATTACTTTTTAATGTATTTTATTTTCATCTGCAAGTTTTTATCCATTCATTTCCTCATAGTTCTTCCTTTCACATCAAACTATCTTCAAGATAGTTCTTTGTTTTCTAGTCTGTGTACTAGAATTTCCTTAGGTTAATTTTTTTGATAAACTCTGAAGATTTTATTTGAAAATAACAGTTAATCTTTGTATTGGAACCATTCTTAAAAGAGCAAACATCTTCGCCAGGCGTGGTGGTGCACGCCTTTAATCCTAGCACTTGGGAGGCAGAGGCAGGTGGATCTTTGTGAGTTCAAGGCCAGCCTGGTCTACAGAGTGAGTTCCAGGACAGCTGGGGCTACAGGGAGATCCTGTCTCGAAAAGACCAAAAAAAAAAAAAGAGCAAACATCTTTAAGTTCTGGAAGAAAATCAAGGGCTGTGGCAACAGTCTGTAATTTGGACTACCTTGGCCAACAACTTGAAGGGAGGTTTTTCCTTCTTGGTCCTCTTTCAATGAAATACCCAACCACTTCTGCAATGGAACCACTGAACCTAAGGTTTATGGATCATAGTGGAACCAGTGGTAGAAAGAATACTAGTGTAATAGATCTCTTAACACTTATCAATGAATCTCCTTTACACACAGCAGGCAAAGAACACAGAGACCACAAAATTCCAAAGGTTAGAAAGAATAATTTACAGAATGTGAGTTCTTGGAAAGGACTCCTATATTAAACTCCACCCACCCAGGGCTCAGGGACCAGGAGCTGAAAGATTGATTTTAACTGGCAGGGGAAGAGGTTTATGGCCGTATCGAAACAGACTCCCAGGACCTTGCACATATGAATCTACAGTAATGGTGTCAGCATGCATAACACCTATGAAAAGTCAACCAAACAAAAACTCAACATAGAACTCTGGAAATGGGCAACAGGTTCCAGTCGTAGCCTAAGAACTATTGGCAGCTGATTACTGCTGGGTGACGTGGAGCTTATCATTAATGGAGTGACTTTAGATAGGCTGCCTAGATCTTGGTTGACTGACTTGTACTGAGGGATGTCTGGACATGCTAACTTGACAGGGTATGCCTTAACATAAATGACATGGGTGGGGAACTACCAGAGATGTGGATTGGGGAGGGGGATATAAAGATGATTAAGATGTTTTGTATGAAGTATAAAAAATTCAATAAAAATATACAAAAAGAGGAAACTTCTAGGAACCGCATTCCATTTAATTATAGTAATTCACCTATTCTCAGCATTTAAAAAATGTTTCAATATTATTTAGATCCCATTGCTTGAATGTACAGTCATCATTCTTTTATGTCATTCTCCAGGGGCTGATTTTAAGGTCTCTTTACAGTCTCTTCTTCTGTTTAGTAGCCTATGCAGGGAATGAGATCTTCTTTATTTTTTCTTTGATGCTTAATACAAATAAAGATTCATGATCAGCCTGGATAAGTCTTACCTTTACCTTTTATCCTATTTATGTGTCATTCTACACATCTAATTTTTAGACTGTTGTCAATGACAATTGGATGCTTAAAATATTTCTCATTTTAATCTTTGAATCTCTTAACTCCTTTATATTTCTCATATCATTGTTGTATGTACTATATTTTGGATAATCTCTTTTTTAAAATTATCTTTAATTAATTAATTAATCTTATTATTATTATATTTCAAAACAAAACAGAGCATATGCTTTTGGTTGTTTACATTCTGAATGAGAAGAAATTTATGGCTTAGAATTAACAACAACCAAAACAAAACAATAAACAAAAAAAGTTCATGTATTACCTTTAGAGCAAAAGTGAAAAATCAAAGTTAAGGCAATTCGTCACCTGAAGTTTTGGGTTCTTCTTTTTTTTTCTCAGGCTTTTTTTTTTTTTTTTTGCATAGACTTCCTTTTTATTTATTCACAAGTGAGATAAATGCTTTAAATAATATTTCAATTTACTATCACACTTCTCCATGAACACACAAATGCATATAGATGAATAAACAGATCAGCTGACATATACTAAGAAGATCCTAAGGGACAGGCTTTGCTAAGTTCTTTATGTACCTTTGAGACAGGTCTTATGTAGCACAAATTGACCTTGAACTTTTTTGTAATCAGACATGACATTGAACTTCGGACCCAACATTACAGGCATGTGTTACCATACATGTATTGCTGAGGATTGAACCCAAGGCTTTGTGTGTGCTAGAGAACCACTCTACCAATTGAGGAATATCCTGAGGCCCCACCCCATGTTCTTTCTTTTTGATTTTTTAATAATAAGTAATAAGTAATGAATACAAGCATCCTTCATGTAAAGCCAGTTTGCAAGCAACTAAACCCAAACTTACACAGCCCAAGACCCCATTGTCCAGCTGGAGGTGCTTGTATGTACAATCATGTTGACCAAATAAGAGTCCAGTCTATATTGCTGTAGTTTCACAATTCACCTCAATCACAGCCCTTACATTCTACCATGCCCTCTCTTCCGCAGATTGCTCCCTAGGCTTTAGAAAAGGGACACAAGTAGGTGAGAAACAAAACAGTCTACTTTCTCTGGAGATGTTGTTTTGGACTCTGATCAGTTCAGTCTGTTTCCTTTCATAGGTTGGCAGTTTATCCAGGAATAACCTTTTACTCCTACTAATGAAGAACAAGCAATTAGATATACAGGCATTTAAACAGTACTAATTATTATGGTAGGTTACTTTGGTATAGACACAGATGTTTGGATGGTATGCTATTCCATGAACTATAGCTTTTCTGTAAAAGATGGCAAGGCCTTACTGTGGCTTGTAACATCTCCTAACCACTAGTGGATGTAAGCTTGCAGCATCAGCCATGAATTATTCCTCCAAGGAGAGAGCTAATAGCCAATTTGATTTGGGATATATAGACATATGGCTTCCACTGCTGCATGGTATTTACAGGCAGGTGAGGTGTAGCTGATGCTGACGGAGAAGTCTTGCTTGACTCAAGGAGACCAATATTTGCTTTATTGATTTAATGGCCTTTGGTAACACTCTGTCATTCCAGAGACCAACTGTACACTTGCAAGTGTGGTCTCAATACATCTTTCCCATGCTTACACCAGGTCTTCAACAGCAGGGCCTTACCACCTCTCCTCTTGCAGGTATCCCAGTTTACAGGCAAAAAGCCTTTACCATTTTTGGGGCTTGGATCCCCTAGCCAACCAATGGATTACTCGGCCAACCCTACCCTTGGCCGAGTAATCCATTGCTGATATCAGAGCTCTCCTGTATTGATATATTTTGCTTAATTACCCAGCTTATAAAGACTTTAGTATTACATTTGGCTCTGAATAGAGAATTATCCTTTCACAGTTCCTATGTTTTTAAAGTTTTTCTCTACAGAGGTTTATTTTTTGGGCAGAAGTTAATTCTTTCAGTCAGTTCTTTGACACAGTTCTTTTGCCATTGTTGTTCCTGCCCATTTGTATTGCTCCAGAATATGCCTATATATACATCACATATATACCAAAATTATGACCTTTGAGAATAAACTGTATGTTAATTCCAAAATATGTCTAGGAGGTCACATTTTTCCCTTTAATTTTATATTACTCTAAAATATGAATACATACCCTCCACCCATATACCACAATTATAAAGTCTGAAAATAAGTGGTAAGTTAATTCTAGAGCCCATTAAGGGATTCACATTATAACAGCCTTATCACATTATTACCTCCATATAAAAGTAATATAACGTTAACTTTGCTCAGCTTGCCCTTCAACTAGAGATTTGGTGCTAACATCCATAAATGAGGGTTACCATTTGTCCTTTGTTTTTCTGGGACTGTGTTATGTCACTTAGCATAATGGCTTTGAGTTCCATCCATTTACCTGCAAATTTCATGATGTCATCTTTCTTTACTGCTACACAGAATTCCATTGTGTAGATTTACCACATTTTCTCTATCCACTCATAGGTTGAGGGACACTTGGGTTGCTTCCAGCTCTTTGCTATTGTGAAGAGAGCTGCAATAAAGATAGATGTGCATGTCTCTCTGCGATATTATGAGTCTTGTGGGTATATACCCAGGAGTGGTATGACTAGATCAGGTGGTAGGCTCATTTTACATTCTTTGTTTTTTTTTTTTTAATTTATTTAATTTTTAACAAATCTGTAGACCCGTGTTCCCCCCATTCCCCACCGGCCAAGAGCTCCATGCATTTCTGCCAAACAGCTTTTCATCTCTTAGTCTTTTCTCGTCTTTGCCATGGGAAGTTGACTGTTTTGAAGCAGAAGTTCACTGTGTCAATCAGTTTTTGATGCAGCTTTTTCTGTTGTTGTTTTTTGTGTTTCCAAATACATTATGCACAACTGCTTTGTACAAAGCTCAGGGGGGCCCTAACACAAGACATATATTACAACGGGTAATTGGCACTAGCATCTCCACCGATGAGGGATACCTTGATCTTTTTCTGGGACTGGTTACTTCACTCAAGCATGATGTCCTCTAGCATCCAGCCACTTTAAACTTGAAGTCGGATGTCGTCTTTCTTGTACTGCTGCATTAGAACTCCCATTGTGTAGGACGTTACCACATTTTCTCTATCCACTGCGCAGTTGAGTGCATTAGGTTGGTTCCAGCTCCTTGTTAATTGTGAAGAGCACTTCAATAAACATGGCCGTGCATGTATCTCTGTGGTGGGTGAGTCTTGGGGTACGTGCCCAGGAGCTGGTAAGGTTATGTCTGGGCGGGGCAAGTTCTTCCAAGTCTTCCAAGGGTTCTCCATCACTGCTTTCCCATAGTGGCTGTTAAGTTTACATCCCCACAGCAGCTGGATGAGTTGTCCCCGTTCCCCAGAACTCTCCAGCACTGGTATCATTGTGTTTCTTGATCCTAGCCAGTCTGTATGGAGTAAGATGATATCTTACAGAGTGGTTTTTGATTGGCATTTCCTTAATGATTTATGAGGTTGAACCACTTCTTGAGGTGTTTCTCAGACAATCTCTAATTCCTCACTTGTTGAAGTCTCTGTCAGTTCTTTGCCCATCTATTGAGTGGGTCATTTGTTTTTTTCTTTTTTTCTTTGTTTTTGAGTAGTTATATAGTCTGGAAATCAATGCTTTGTCAGATGTATCTGCAGTGAAGGTTTTTCCCCACTCTTGGGTTTCTCTTAACTTCCTTGATTGTTCTTTGCTGTACAGAAGATTTTGCGTTTGAATGAGCGCCATTTGTCAATTTTGACCTTAATTCTTGTGGCAGCTTGCCCTGTCTGATTTAGGAAGTTTTCCCTACAGCCTATGTCTTGATAGTACTGTGCCAACTTTTTCTTCTATCAGCCTTCAGAGTTTTGGGGTTTCACATGAACATCTTTGGATCCATCTGGAGTTACTTTTTACAGGGCGCGAGGTAGGGGTTTAATTTCATTCTTTAAAAGTGGTGATTCAGTTTTGGCCAACACCACTTGCTGAGATGCTGGTGTTTCTCATTGTGGTTTCTTGGCCCCTTTGTCATAATATGAGATGGTGAACTTGTATGTGCTTCAATTTGGGATCTTCAGTTTTTGTTCCATCGGTCACAGTCTGGTTTTTGTGGCCAGTACACAGGCTGTTCTATGATAACTAGGCCCTGTAGTATAGTTTGAAATCAGTATAGAGATCCCGCTTGTGTAGCTTTTCACTCAGGGTTCGATTTGGCTATTCGGGGTCTTTTGTTTTTCAAATGAATTTAAGAACTTGTTTTCCAGCCTGGGAGAAACTCTTGGGGATGTTAATGATTGGGATGTGCATTAAAATATACAAGAGTTTTGCGTTAAAATTGGACATTTGTTACAAGGTTAATGTTCACCCATCCCATGAGCAGTGGGAGGTTTTTCCATCTTGCTGATGTCATTCCTCAATTCTTTCTTTACAGGTTTAAAATTTTTGCTGTAGAGGTCTTTGGTGTATTTGGTTGGTTTTTCCTAGGTATTTTATTGTTTTCGTGAGTATGTGAGTGGGAAGGTCTCTTTTGAATTCTCTTTCCAGTTGCTTGTTTTTGGTGTAAAGGAAAGGCCATTTTTTTTTTTTTGTGTGTGTTAATTTTTGTCAACCTGCCATTTTGCTGAAGTACTTAATGTTTCTTTGTAGGATTTCTGGTGGAGTTTTTAACAACCCTATAGTAACCAATCATATCAAGCAGAATGGGATAGTTTGACTTCCTCTTTTCCAATATACGCCTTTAATATCCTTTTCTTGCCTAATTATTGCTCTAGCAAGTGTTCAAGCACTATATTGAAGTGAGGATGGTGACACGAGGCAGCCTTGTGGAGTTCCTACCTATTAAAGGGAATTGTTTCTGTTCATTTGCCCCATTTAGGATGATATTGGCTTGCTGTTCCTGTATATGGCTTGGATTACATAAGGATGGATCCCTCCAATCCTATCTATTCTAGGACTGTTAAGCATTGAAGGATGCTGGGATTTTGGTCAGAAGGCTTTTTCAGCATCAATTGAGATTGATGGATTTGGATTGTTTATGAATCGTTATGGATTTTTATTGATTGAATGTTTTATTATTGTATTATTTCATATGTTGAACCCATCCCTACATCTCTGTTATAAATCCAAGCTTGGTCATGATAGATGATCTCTTGATGTGTTGTCTGAATGGCAATTGCCAGTATTCTGTTTAGAATTTTGGCATCTTGTTCATTAGGGGATGGGTCCTATAATTCCTCTTACATTGTCAGTTTCTTAAGAGTTCTACTACACTGAACAAAACTGTCAGCCTATGAAAGAAACAGCCAGAATGACCAGAATAAATCAACAGCTCCAGAGAGAGAGGGACAGTTTTTACTTCTTCAGCCACTTGTGCCCTTTTCTAAGCCTAGGGAACAATCTGCGGAGACGGGTGGCGTGGTAGAATAACAGGTGCGCGATCGGGGCTGGGAACGGTGAAATACAGCGTGTGTCTGGAACACTCATTTGATCAACTTGATTGAATCAAACAACCTGTCACCTCCACTGAAATGGTGGGACTGTGGGGCCTTTTGGGCACAACAGTCTCGATAGATTGTTTTGCACGAAGGGATCTTGATACTCGGATTGGATTATCACTTATATGCCTAAAAAATGAAAAAAAAAAAAAACTGAAGAAGATGGCGGAAGTTATGGCAAAATACAATGATCTGGGATGGGGTGGGGGTTGGGTGGGAAGGGAAAGGGAAATATGCCTGAATCTGAATTGGAAATGATGTATAAAATGCAACAAACCAGCATAAAAAAGTCAAAAAAAAAAAAACAAAAAAAAAAAAAAAAAACAAAAAACAGAGTTCTCCACACTCTTTCTATAGGGGTTGTATGTGTTTGCCTTCCCACCAGCAGTGGATGAGTGTTTAGTGTCCCCTTGTTACCACAACTCTCCCATCATTTGGTATCCGTTGTTTTCTTGGATCTAGCTAGACCTTACCATAGTAAAGAGGAAATCTTAACTGTGGTTTAATTTGCATTTCCTTTATTGAACAAAAAAAGTTTTTAATATTTATTTCTGTATGTGTATGAATGTACTGCAAAATCTTCTCATTTTATTCTTAGAATCTCTTAAGTCCTTATATTTCCATGTCATTACTATGTTCTGGATAATCTCTTACTTTTGAAATTTCTCATTCTCTATAGTCAGCTGCTTAAGTGATCAGTTCATTTGCATGCTTCCCTCCAATTTTCATTTCTAAGACCCTCTTCTTATATGTTACTAGTCTTTTATAGTCTCTCCCTCTAAAATTAATGGATATTAATTATTTTGTATTGTTAGAATATACTCTGCATCTGATTATAATCCTTAGGTTTTAAGTTTACTGTTTGTTCTTTTTTACTAATTATCTTTTTTGTAAAATTGCAGTCTTTGAATTGTTTCATTGGAAATTTTAAAGAGCCTGTTTTTTCCTCTGAGGAAAATTTGCCAGTCTGAGCTAGGTCACTACAATCTTGGAAAGCACAGATCTTTGGCTTGATGTAGCATCCTCAGAGCAGTTCTTCATTTTGAAAGTGGAAAAGCTAAGACCTCTGTCTTTGCTACTGCTAAACTTAGCATTTCTTAGTGATCTTAATTCAGTTCCCTGCTTGCCAATTGCTGTTCCTTACTTGGTTCCTACTATTATGTGAATTTTTGTGTTTGAATGAGATTGAACTCAGAGATTTAGACAACTTTCTTAAGAACTCAGTGATTATAAATTATATTTATTGAGTTTCATCAAATATGTTATTTGTTTATGGAAAACTTAATATATGTTGTAATCTGTTGAGTATTTTAACTCATACATCTTCTCTATAGTCTTGTCATGAGAACAAGATCCATAAAGATTATCATTCAGGTTTCTCATATGCGTAATAAACTTAAAATGGCAACATATAATTATAATAAAATTAATTTACACAGAAAATCCCAGTAGTAAATATTCCATATACATAGACTTTAATAATTTAGTATTAGATTTAATCAATCTTTTTCTGTTTGGAAAGGGAAATCAAATATTCCACTATTACTGGCCAATTAACTGGATCAACAATATATGTTGTAATTAGTTTAGAGACCAGTATGGACTGGCAGCGAACCATAATGTGCAGAATAGTGTCAGCTCAGCATCTATCTTCTAACTGTTCTTTTTAATTCATAAATTTCAGATATTTATGACTTAATGTGTAAAGAATTACAACATCTTTTCATTTAGTTTAGTTATTTATTTATTTATTTATTTATTTATCTATTTATTTATTTATTTGGGACAAAGTTTCTCTGAGCCCCCAGTGGCCTGGAACTTGCTATGTAGACCAGACTGGCCTCGGTCCTCCAGGAGGATCTGTGCCTCTACCTGGGATTAAAGAAATGAACCACCACACTCAGCTTAATTATGACATCTAAATTTGTATTTAAAATATTTACCAGCATGATAATCTTAATCTAAATCATGAGATCTAAAATGTTATAAGATATTAATCTTCTTTTGGTAGTCCATTTCTTATTGAACACCTGTGGATGGGCATTACTTTGTTGTTACTGTATGGCAGAACCTGAGTTCAAAAAAGTATAGATCTTTAAATATTTGAAATTTTAGTTTGGAGACAGACAGTATGAAATATATAATTAATTCAGGAAAACAATGTATACTGTTTAAAAATGATTTTTATTTATCTTTGAGAATGCTCATAAAAATGGATTTTTCCTACATACGGCCCTTCTCTTCCACGCGTCCTCAACTCCACGTAGGAGCCATTCCTACCTTTCTGCCCAGTTAACATTGTGTTCTTTTTTTCATCCCTCTAGTACAGTTGTGTTTCTCAGATACACTTTGGTGTGGAACCTGCCCTGGAGCTATTTGAATTACATGGTGACACTCTTAAAAAGCCCAACTCTTATTTCCTGTGCAACTGCTGTCTGATTTAGAAAGTCTTTTCTTACGCCTATGTCTTGTAGGTGGTTGTCAACTTTTCTTCTATCACCATCAGGATTCTGGGTTTCATGTTGGGATCTTTGATCCACTTGGAGTTTTGAGAGGTAGGAGTTTAATTTTGTTCTTTAAAATGGTGATCCAAATTTTGCCAACACCATTTGGCTTGAAGATGCTATCCTTCCTCCATTTAGGGTTTTTACCCCTTTGTCAAGTGTGAGGTGGCTGAAATCTGTCAATGAGCTCAAGTTTGGGATTTCAATTTTTGGTTCCATTGGTCAATGGGTCTTTTTTTTGTGCCATTACCAGCTGTCTTTAAACTATGGCCCTGTAATATAGTTTATAATCTGGATATAGAAACCCCCCCCTAGCCCATGCTGTATTGCATTTTCACTCAGGGTTGGCTTTAGACTAATTAGGGTTTTTTTTGTTTTTCCATATGGAATTTAAGGATTTTTTTCTCCAAGTCTGTGTAGAAGCTCATGGGGATTTTTGATTGGGATGCCAAGTGAATCTGCTCTTATCACATTTGGGCAAAATGGACATTTTTTACTAATTAATTTTCCCAATCCATTGAGCATTGGATGGTTTCTTCATCTTTTGATGTCATTTTCAATCTCTTTCTTCAGGGGTTTTAAAATTTTCTTTGTAGGAGGTCTTTGGTATTAGTGGTTTAGGTTTGTTCTCAGGTTTTATTGTTTTGAGGCTATTGTAGAGTAGGATGTATCTTCTAATTCTTCTTCATTGCTTTTTGTGGTGTAAAAGAAAGGCTACAGATTTTTTCAGGTTAATTTTGTAGCCTGCACACTTACAAAACTCTCTATTGTTCTAGGAGTTTTCCTGTGGAGTTTTTAGCATCCCTTAGGTAAACACCATATCTTATTGCAAAAAGGGATAGCTTAACTTCTTCTTTCCAGTTAGTACTCCTTTATTTTCATTCTCTTGTCTTATTGCTCTAGGAAGTGTTTCCAAGCACTATGTGAAGAGGAGAGGTGATAAGGGCAGCCCTTGCTGGGTTCCCCCTTTAAGGGAAATGATTTCAATTGGTCTCCCATTAGGATGATATTGGCTGTGTGGTTTGCTATAGTGGCTTGATCAAGTTGAGGAATGTTCCTCTATCGGCCAATTCCCTCTAGGACTTTCAACAGGAAGTGGATGCTGGATCTTGTCAAAAGCTTTTTTCTGCATCAATGTTGAGATGATCTGTAGTTTTTGTCTTTTCAGGTCCATTTATGTGTTTTATGATATTACTGATTTAACATATGTTGAACATCCGGCATCTCTGGTATGAATTTTCAAGTGATCATGACGGATGATCTTTTGCTTGTGGGTCTGGTGAATTTGACAAATATTTTTTGTTGAGACTTTTTGCTCTTGTTATTAATGAGATGGTTGCTATAGCTTTATTTTTTTCTTTTATCTGTTGCCTGGTTTGGGTATTAGAGTGATGCTGTCTTCATAGAGAGTTGGGGAATTCCCCTCTATTTGTATCCTTCTGAAGAGTTTGGTAGCAATGGTTGTAAGACCTCTTTAAAATGTTTAAGAATTCTGCATGAAAACCATCTGGGGACCTGGGCTTTTTGTAGCTGGGAGATATTTAATTACATGTTCAATTTTCCTCTTCTCTCCAAATATTATCCATCTGCTTTAAACAGTCAATCTCTTCTTGGTTTAAGCCTTGTTGGTCTCCCAAGATTCAGATATTCATCCATTTCGTTCTTAGGGTTCAAATTCAGTAGGAGTATAGTGTTTTTGAAGTTTCTTGTATGATTGTCTAGAACCTTTTTCTTGTCTATTGTGATGTTTCCCTTTCATCACAAGTACTAATCAGACGCAACGCTGCATGGGAAATACAGTTGACAACGTGAACAAATTGGTACGCATCAACACTCAAAAGCTTGAAGTAAAGTACAGTGAAAAAAACAATCAAGGAAGTGATAGAAAAACCACAAAGTGAGAGGAAATTTCACTCAGTGATACACTGATCAGTAGCATAATGGCAAGAAGTATATTAAACTCTCAAAAAACAAAGAAGAAAAAGAAAGAAAACAAATACCAAAAGGTGGAGTAAAGAGCTGAAACAGATGTCTCACCCAGTAGGAATTAAAGATGGCTGCGGAACATCTTAAAAATGTGGATCAACGCCTTAAGTATTAAGGAAATTGCAAGTAAATCCACTCTCAGATATAACCTCACTCCATACATAGCTAGAAGATCTCAGAAAAACAAAGACACCAACTGCTGGAGAAGTTTGGGAGAAAGGGAACACTACCATCAACTGCTGGTGGGAATGTAACACTTGTACATGTGGAGACCGTAAAAGACTCCAAAATGTGCCTACCCACCTGACCCAGTCATACCACTCCTGGGTATATCCTCACAAAGACCTCATCCTGACCAATAAGATACTTGGCACACTTCATGTCATGTTTATGTTGCTGCTTTCTTCACACTAGTGAAGAGCTGGAACCAACCCAAATGCCCCCAATACAATGTGGTCAGTCTACTACAATGAGAGTACTACTCAGGCAGTAAAGAAAGATGACATCATGAACTTCGCAGGTAAATGGTGGGTGGGGAAACAGGCCTAGAAGCTGTTATGTGGAAGTAAGTCAACACAGTCCCAGAAAGAACAAACGGAGAATGGTTCTCCTCATTTGTGGATGCTAACACGCAAAATCCCCAGATGAAAAGCTGAGTCGAATATATTTTATATTTCTGTTGTATCTGAAAGCAATTTATTTGTTATAATATAAATCTCTCAACAGGCTCTGAATCCACCCACCAACTTTATTTTCAGACTTTGTATTTGCTTAGCTGGGTGAGAGTATGTATCATATTTTAGATAAATTATAAAATTAATGGAGGAAAAATGTGAATTTCTTCAACATAAAAAAAGACTGAGAGGAAACTGCAGGACAGTTCGTGTCAGAATGCATGATCTGGGCTAAGGTAGGGGTGGAAGGTGAAAAGGGATGGAATATGTCTAAACTAACCTGAAAAATTATGTCTGTCTAAATACACAGAAAATGCAATTAAATGCATAAAAAATGATAGGTAGTCTCCCTATGCCCGCCTTTAGCTTCTTTCTGATGTAGTTTTGTTTGGTGTGTCTGATTTTCCCTTTAAATAAGACGCACTTGTTTTGGATTTTACAAGGGTCCACAGTTTAAACCTTTTCGACGGACCGTGAACTTTTAAGTGTTTGTTTTTTTTAAAGGACTGTAGGGCTTTTAGATTGTACTGTCTTATGTTGTGATGTTAATGTTAACATTATATCTTGTGGGCAAGAATGTGAAAAGGTCCTGTTGGTATGTGAGTTTTGTGTGTTCGTTCAGGGTTTTCTGGTGGCTAGTGTTTAATGTCAACTTGCCACCCGGGGTTTGGGAATTTTCCATTGGACTGGCCTGTGGGTATTTTCTTGATTCTGAGTGTTGTGGGAGGGCCCTGCCCACTATGGGTGGTGCCACCCTGGGCAGGTTGTTCTGTACTGTATAAAAAAGCAGGCTGAATGCCAGGTGTGGTGGCACACACCTTTAATCCTAGCACTTGGGAGGCAGAGGCAGGTGGATCTTTGTGAGTTCAAGGCTAGCCTGGTCTACAGAGTGAGTTCCAGGACCCACCTAGGGTTACAGGGAGACCCCGTCTCAAAAAGACCAAAAAACAAAACAAAACAAAACAAAACAAAAGCAGGCTGAACATGGGCCAGGGGAGCAAGTCAGTAAGCAGCATTCTTCCATGGCCTGTACTTCAGCTCCTGCCTCCAGGTTTCTGCCCTGAGTTCCTATCTTGGGTTCCCTAAGTGATGAACTGTGACCTGGAAGATGTAACACTAACCCTTTCCTCCCCCCTGCCCCCCACCAAAATAAACCCAACTCCTCCTCTACTAGTGCAACCAAATATCAGTAACTCCTCAGCTAGGTGTGGGACTTCATCCCTAATTCCCTTCCTTAGTGAGGTTTTGTCTAGGATTGATCTTGAATAGGTCGAGCAAGCTTGTGCATGCTGTCACAAATGCTGTGAGTTCATATGTGCAAGAGCCCTCATATCTGGAAAACAATGTCTGCTTGTAGCTATCCACCACCACTGGCTCTTGAAATCTTTCTGTTCCATTTTCCAAGAAGATCCCAAGCCTTAGAGAAAGGAGCCCCATTTAGGGCTGATCTCCAATGTCTCTCATTGTTTGTGTAATGACCAGTTGTGTGTGCCTATGTTAATTTCCTTCCAATTAATGAAGTGGAATTTCTCTGACCAGGATTGAGAGATGAGCTAATCTACAGGTATATGTATTATTCATGAGTCATTTGAATGCTTTGTCCTTATAGCATAATATTAGTAGTAGGTTCTCCCTAAGGCGTATGACTTTTTTTCTTTTGGTCTTTTTGAGACAAGGTTCCTAGCTCTGATAATGGTGCCAGGTGTATTTTCCACCTTGTGAAACAGGCCTTAAAACAATTAGTTACTTCCATAATATGGGGCATATTTTGCCAGGCCAGTTTTTACTATAGCTGGCACAATTCACAGCTGTGTATGAGAGTGATAATTATTTTCTTCTCCAGTAGGATGCATAAAATTTTCTAGCTCTATGAAGCAAGCCAGGAGGATGAATCTTATAGGTCAGCACTTGCTCCATTTCTCCATTTCATGACTCACAAATGTGTTGATTTCATCAATCAGGTATTGCTGCAAAGTACTGGAGGGTAACCAAGAGCAATGGCAATAGTTAATGACATTTGCGAGTCTATGGGACTACATTGCTTGACAACTCAGAGAGATAATCCATTCCTGGTACTGGGTTTTTATTTGCTAGGATGATGTATCTAGTTGAGATAATTTTCCTGTGTTATATGGTATCTCCATTTAAACTGTTTTTATATCTGTATGTATAGGTATATATTTTAGAGAGCTTGTAGAATAGTAGGGTTCCATATGATATTTTTTTGTCTTCTATTACTTCATTTATTTTTCTTTTATTTTCTTTTTTTTATTTTGGTCTTTCCTAGACAGGGTCTCCCTGTAGCCGCCCCAGCTGTCCTGGAACTCACTCTGTAAACCAGGCTGGCCTTGAACTCACAAAGATCTGCCTGCCACTGCCTCCCAGTGCTAGGATTAAGGCATGCACCACCACGCCCAGTTTTTTTTTTCATTTTTAAACAATAAGTAATAATTTATGAGTACAAGTATCCTTCATGTAAAACCAATTTGTGCCCAAACCCACACAGCCCAAGGATCCCACCATCCATCAATGGGCAGGGGGGGCTGTGTATGTACAATCAAGTTGATCAAATAAGTGTCCGCGTTAATGCTAGAGGTTCATCATTTCACCATTCACCCCAATCGCAGCCCTTACTTTCTACCATGCCCCCTCTTCTCAGATTGTTCCTAGGCTTAGGAAAAGGGCACAGGTGGATGAGAAGCAAAACATTCTACTTTCTCTGGAGCCATTGTTTTGGACTCTGGTCACTTTGGCTGTTTCCTTTCATGGGCTGAAGTTTGTCCAGGAATAACCTTTCAATCCTACTAATGAAGCAAAAGCAATTAGATATATAGGTATTAAAACAGTACTAATTGTTATGTAGGTACTTTGGTATAGACACAGATGTTTGGATGGTATGTTAATCCATGAATTACATTTTTTCTGTATAAATATGGACAGGGTTTTACTGTGGCTTAAACATCTCCTAACCACTAGAGAATAAGCTTGTGGCATCAGCTGTGGGTTATTCCTCCAAGGAGAGCTAATAGCCAATTAGATTTGAGATATACAGATATAGTGGCTGCCACTGCTGCACAGCATTCTAGGCAGGTGAGGTGTAGCTGGTGCTGAAGAGAGGAGTCTTGCTTATTCAAGACACTAGATTTGCTTTTTGGTTTAGTGTTGTTTGGTAACACTCTCTGGTATTCCAGAGACCAACTGTACACTTGCAAGTGCAGTCTCAATACATACATCTTTCCCTTTGCTTACATCAGTCTCGCTGGCTGGGTCTTATCCCTCTCTTCTTGCAGGTATCCCAGTTTAAGGCAAGAAGCCTTTCACCTTTTTGGGGGGGTGGCTTGATCCCCTGGCCAACATCTCCTTGATAGAATAATCCATTGCTGTATATCAGAGCTCTCCTGTATTAATATATTTTGCTTAAATGCACACGTTAAGGAGACTTTAGTATTATATTTGGTTCTGAATAGAGAATAATCCTTTTCACAGTTCCTATGTCTCTGTCAATTGAGAAAGGCAGCTTTACTGGTTTTATAAGAGATTGCCTCTATAACAGTTGTGTCTCCAATTTACAGTTAGAGAATGACTCATCATCATCATCATATTCCTCCTTGTTCTATGAAGGGGGAGGTAAGAAAGTCCTCATATTAAAAACCTTTGTGGCACCTAGAAGGTAATCTTCATTAGGACTCATTATAAACAGTTGTTATCAAGTAGGATTCACAGAGGGGTTTTGATGTCAGTAGCAAGTCTGAGGCTTTTCTCCTTTCAATGTTCATATGGGCCAATCTTTCTGCTGGCACTTCTGGTACATTCTACACAATGCAAAGCTGTAATCTTTCTTTCTCAGCCATTAAATTGGTGACATTTTGACTTGTGGGAACATACAAATCATTTTCCGTAGTTAGTTTTAAGATATAAATCAAAAGTTTGGACAAAAAGTGTTTGTTATCTTATCTATTTATTTTAGGTTTTTTATTTTTGACCCATGAGCCTCTCAAAAAGGCAGGTTTGTAGGTACAGACCGTTGGTCGGGAATGCCAGCGCAGATTTCACTAACTTCACCCAAGCGGGTGTTGGGTTAGGCTGATGTTGTAACTTTGGGAAGCAAACCCAACCTAAGTAAAAAAAATCAGCCACAGGGGAAAGAGAATGCGATACAAGATGAACGGTGTACACAGAAAAATATAAGGGAAGAAACAGGTGTGCATGTGGTGCACACCGACGTATGTGTTAAACAGATTTTCGAAAGATAAAACAAAGGTGGACAACAATTAGAGTTCAGGTTAATCTCAGATGCAGTACGCGTTTGCATAAAAAGGCGCATTAAACACAAGGGGGTGGTTAAGATACACATGAGCTACGGGTTACTAAAAAACCAACCCGGGTACAATGTGAGGTAACTGCAGACCCTTTCACACCCGGTACAGGGACCTAGCCGTCCCATTCCCGTACCGCCATGTAGTCCGTCTCTGTGACGTATCGGCCCGTTTTGGGCCGTCATTTCATCAGTGCATATATCATTGGGTTCTTGTTTTCTCTCGTCTCGATGAGAGATCGTCCGTGCCCTGACATGGACTGCTTACTAATTGCAAATCGGTGATAGTTCCAAGTGAAACACATGTAACGACCATGGGTTAGCTATGCATATATGAGAGAAATGTCATTTATCTTTCTCTCTCCTGATCAATCACTCAAGATTAATTGTTTCTCATTCATCTATTTACCGGTTAAATTGTTCTTAATTTCACTTTTTCCTAGAGCTCAGAAAGAATCTTATCGAGTTAGGAGGTTTGCTGGTTATCGTATATACGGTGCTTCTGCGATAAAAGGTCCATACAGGGACTTACTTCGTTACGCTCGCCGGTTCCACATCAGTGAGTTCCAAACACATCTCCTCCCTCTACGTAAGCGATCTTCATCATCAACTAAAGTAGTGTGGCAGTGGGTCCATAGACACGGAATTCTCTGGTCTTACCATGTTTCTCACCACCATGTTGAAGCAGTTGGCTTGATAGAACAGTGGGATGACCTTTTAAAGATGCAGTTAGCCAGGTGTGGTGATGCACACCTTTAATCCCAGGACTCAGGAAGCAGAGTCAAGGCAAAGATCTCTTGCGAGTTCAAGGACACGCGGTCTAATAGTGAGCCTGCAGGCAAGCTGGGTGAAAAGGGAGACCCGGCTTCAAAAGAACCAAAAAAAAAAAAAAAAAAAAGATGCAGTTACATAGCAATAGTCTGGAGGGCTGTTGCAGTTTTCTCCAGAAGGCAATATATATGCTTTGATCAGCATACAACGGATGGTACTGTTTGTCCTATATCCATGATTCATTGGTCCAAGCATCAAGGGACCAAATAGGAACTGCTCCACTCACTATCACTTCTGCTGACCTACTAGGAAAATTTTTGCTTTCTGTGTCCTTCCTGTGACTTTGTGCTCAACACATCTTGAAGTTTTGGCACCAGAGAGTGGGCTGCTGTTGAGAAGGACCTGCCATGTTGTTTTGGGGAGGATTGTAGAAGCATTTGGAACTTTGGACTGGAAAAGCTGCTGAGTGCTTGTAGCTTAAGAACTGCTAGGTGCTAAGAGCTTCTTTGAGAGCTTGGTGAAATGCAGATGATGGAGGCCTAGCTTGGAAAGCTTCAAGGGAAGCAAAGACTAATAGGCCTGTCTTTATAATATTTTGAATTGACACCTATGATTTCTGTGGATCTGGGGCTGAAAAAACAGGAGAGTAGAATAACTGAGGTGAGATTTTCTTTGAAATGTTTCCTTAGGGTCAGCACAGAAACTATTGTCCAGAGAGAACCTGAAGTTCCATATCAAGCTGGAAGCATGACTTAGTAACGTAAGAATTTCTTACATAGTTTTAGGCCCAAAAGGGTCATGGAAAGCAGATGAGGCTTGGCACTGTGAGAAGCCTGGAGAGGCCACTGGTGAAGGTGCAGTCTCAGTTGTGTTAAAAATCTCCACTTTTAAAAAGGTCATGGAAAGGATGTGAGACTTGGGATCATGTGAGGGCAGGAGAGGCTATTGGTGAAGGTACAGCTTCAGTTGCAATGCAGACCCCAGCCTATTGGAGATACCAGGAGCATGAGATATTCACCAAATTGAGTCCAGAGCAGAACTGGCCTGGGACCATGAGACAAGGTGTAGGGCATGTGTGTGTGTGTGTGTGTGTGTGTGTGTGTGTGTGTATGTGGCAGAGCCAGATAAGTAGAGCTGTCAAAGGCATTTGGAGCCCTGAAGATTGTGACTGAATCCCGATTGTTTATGCTGCTGGAGTTTAATTTTGCTTAACTGTGACCTGGTTCTTCTCTCTTGAAATAAAACAGTATTTGAATTTTTTTTTGTATTTTTCACAAGACCATAGTTAGGAAACTTTAGATTATTATTTTTTAAAGACATTGAGCTTTTTAAAGTATTGATACTTTTAAGGATTATGGGATTTTTAAAATTAAAATATTAATAGTAAAATGAGACCTTGGGTATAAGAAATGGAAAGTTTGTGGTTTAATAGTGATGTGTTTGTGAGTCAAATTGACAAGGGGTCAAATACGCTGAATAGCTTTGGTGGTCAACTTGATACACCTGAAAAGGAGTCTCACCTGGGGATTAGCTCTATCCCATTGGTCTGTGGGCATATTTTGTGAGGCATTTTCTTAATTTCTGGTCAATGTGGAAGGGTCCAGCACATTGTGGGTGGTGCCACCCTGAGAAGGTGGTCCTGGGTGGTGAAAGAAAGCAGACTGAATACAGACCAGAGGAGAGAGCTGTTCAGCTGCAGTCTCTACTGGCTTCCTTCAAGGATGAACTGTGATCAAGATGTGTAAGACAAATCATTTGGTCAGTATTTTAGTAAAGCACTAGAAGGCACACTAAAACATATTGTATTGCGTATATATACCATATTTTTATGATCATTCTAAGTTTTAAAATGTACCAAAGACTGGGCTGGAGAGATGGCTCAGTGGTTAAGAGCACCAACTGTTCTTGCAGAGGACCCAGGTTTGATTCCCAGCAGCCACATGGTGGCTAAGAGCCGTCTTTAAGCCAGGCATGGTCCACACCCCTTTAATGCTAGCACTCGGGAGGCAGAGGCAGGTGGATTTCTGTGAGTTCAAGGCCAGCCTGGTCTACAGAGTGAGTTCCAGGCCAGCTGGGGTTATAGGGAGATCCTGTCTCAAAAATGCTTTAAATAAAATAAAATATACTAAAGATGAGGTATCCAGGAAATTCAATATAGAAAGTTTGCTCTATGGTTTGGATCTTCAATGTTGCACCAAAGCCTATCTCTTAAAGGTTTGGTCTAGAATCTTGGTATGGTTAGGGTACAATTAAAGCCTTAAGATGAGTGTCTAATGGTATGAGATAGGTCAAGAAGATATGACCTTAGAAGGAGTATTGGTACCAAATCCTTTTTCTTTCTCATTTTTTCTTCCCCTTCATCATGAGATGAACAACCCCTGCACATACTGTGCCACCTCAACAAGGTCAGGCAATCATGGACTGAAAATGTCTGAAACCACAGTCCAGAATTAACATTTCTTCATTTAAGTTGTTTAGGTCAAGAGTTTTGTCATCATAACTGAAAGCTGAGTAATACAAAAGATAAGGACAGAAATATTGTGGAAGATCTTATGTGATGTGATTAAGCTGTGATTACACTATTTAGCTAGATATAAAAAGAATCAAGAGAGTAGTAATTCCTTTAACTGTTCTACAAACCCAGCAGTTCTAGATAGTTCCACAGGGGGCCTGACGCTGAAACATTTCTACTCATTTTTGTGTAGAGTTCTCAGGAACAGCTAAAGAATGGACTAGAGATGCAGTATCCTAAGGTAAGGGAGGGACTGGAACAGCCTGGCTCTGGTCCACATCTTCCCTGGAAGCAGCATATCCTTTCATACTTCATCCCAGTGAGACTTAAAGTCTAGGGGGTGGGGGTGTATGATTTCCTCAGACCAACAGCTGCAGAACAAATGGAGCATGCACAGATGAGACTCCATCTGCCCTGGGCAGCTTTTCTGAGCCTTGGGGCTGTCTGAGAACTACTCCCAATCTTCTATTGTTCCTTGCTGCTGATCTGTAAATAATAAGTTGGTAAACATTATACAAAGAGCCTTTTTTACAGCATTTTTTTTATTTTTAAATATTCCCAAAGGAAATGATTCTGAATTCAGAATTTAGTCCTCTGTTATTGTTACTGTAGATATTTGCTGGTAAAGGGATGGGGAAAATTCATTCACTTTAGAAAATCTGCACATTTTTATGGAAGAGAAGAGGAACATTCTTAATTCATCTGATGTCTAGTCTCCAGTGCAGTTGTAAATGAAATAACTATACATTAGCTTATTGTCACACAACTTTTTTTTTCCAAAGAATTTTCTTTTTTTTTTTTAATTTATTTTTATTGATGCTTTGTGTATTTCATACATCATTTTCCAATTCAGTTCAGGCATATATCCCTATTTTCTAAATTTAAGACCCATACAATTTTTTCCATCTTAATTTAGTTTAAAAAATGATCTAGGCAGAGAACTCTGTTCATTTTATTTTAGTTATTTGTTAAAAATTTCTCTGGGCAAAAAATATACCATGGAAACTGCGAAATGAGATGGAAACAGTAATGAGCCCAAACAAAACTTTTTGCAAAGGAAGAAAACCTATGTGGTTTCCTTCATTTATTTTATAAAATATATAAATATATTCCATTAGCTGAACAGTGTATGAATTGCAAAGCAGAGAAATTAGATGTTTGCTGGGGAGTAGGTTGGTGGGCATTAATTCAGATTTAAACCAAAGTGCAAGCACTCCAGTTAATATCCCTCAGTGTTTGCATACTACCCCTTGTCTTTCAGTTTGAAGAGATGCCACTTCTCAAGCGAGGAAGTACAACCTGATTTCATAGGATCTGAAAAGACACTAAATACATTAGATTTCTATCACTTCATGTTTTCTGATATTTTGATATACATACAGGATATTCTAAGTAATTGTTGTATAACTGAGGTCTTCTTCTTTGAGCCTCATTAGTAACTGTGTTCTATAAGCCGATGGTGGTTTGGGGTCAGGTAGTACAGAAGAATAGAACAAAATGAAGTCCTTTTGAGAGAATCACATTACACGTTGCCTATGTGTCATCTCTTGCACTTTACTCACAATGTATTTGTGATGGCATTTCCCTAAGTACTTCTAGGGGTTGTGGTACTGGAGATTGAGTGCAGGGCCTGTACAGGGTAGTTAACACTGTATCATGGAGCTATATGCATTTCCTTCTTCTCCCTTTTTATATTGAAGTAGATTGTGACTAAGATGACCATGTTGGATTGAATCTACTCTATGGCCCAAGGAGGCTTTGAATGTGATCCTTCTGATTTGGTCTCCTGATTAGCTGGGATTATAGGCTTGTAGCATTAAGCTGTAAGTGAATTTCTTTTTGAATGTCCTTGTCTATAGCTAGCCATCTAAACTGACATTTTTATGTGTGCTGAATCATTTGGTGTGAGCACAGATTCATTAAGAAAAGCACAGTGTCAGTGACACAACATAAAGAGGGAGTGAAGGAATTTTATAATGCATTAATGTAGCCATGATATTGGTCTGCTTATTTGCTCACTGTAGCCTTGAACTTGTGATTCTCTTGCCTTAGCTTCTCAAGTGTTGGCATTGAAGACCTGCTCTACCATACCTGATATTAAGAGAACTTTATTTTAGGCAGCATTCTCAAGATGCAATTAACGTTTCACTAAGTTCATAGATTTTAATTGTACAATGGTCCACAGCATATTTTCAGAGTTGTCCAAGTATCAGTGTCTCATATTTTAAACATTTAATCATCTTCAAAAGAAACTCTCTGGTCTTAAGCAGGCACTATAATTTCCATTTCCGGTAGCCATAGATAACCACTTAACTCTGCCTCTAAACTTCTCTGGTTTTAAGTGTTTAAATTGAGCCACGTGATCCTTTATGGCTGAGTTTTGTTACTTTAGAAGTGCATTTGGGGAAAATTTGTGCTATACCATGTATCAGTATTTCTTTCTTTTTATTGCTATATATTCTTGCATTGTGGAGACATGCCACATTTTCCCGATTTATCATGTGATGCTTATTTGAGACATTTCTACTTTGTACTCTTTTGGGTAATTCTGCTCTGAACATGTATGAGCAAGTGTACATGTAGAAATGCTTTGGTTTCTCTTGAGTAGACACTCAGCAAAGGGATTTCTCGACTTATAATTAATATATTGAGAAACCTTACAAGTTTTCCCAAGTTGTGTCATCATTTTTTATTAACATAAGATATGTGAAAGCTTCAAGTATTTCCATATTTGTGTCAAAACGTTATTTCTTGTTTTTCTTAAAGCTAGTCAAGTTGAATATGAAATAATATTTTAATGTGGTTTTGATTTGCATTTTCATAATTCTAATGATGATTTTGAGAATTTTAAATATTTTTTGTGAATAGTTTCCATTTCTTAATTAGAGAAATAATCAAATAATCTCTCTCTCTTTTTTTTTTTGGTCTTTTTGAGACAGGGTTTCCCTGTAGCTCTAAGTGTCCTGGAACTTGCTATGTAGACCAGACTGGCCTTGAACTCACAGAGATCCACCTGCCTCTGACTCCCAAGTCCTGGGATTAAAGATGTTTACCACCATGCCCAGCTAGAGAGATAATCTCTTAAGCCTTTCCCATTTAAAATTATAATAGTTTGACTGTGTCCCCTAATATTCATATGTTGGAAAATTAATTTCCAGTGCAATAGAGGTAGAAAGTGAATTTTTTTTTTTTGGTCTTTTTGAGACAGGGTCTCCCTGTAGTCCCAGCTGTCCTGGAACTCACTCTGTAGACCAGGCTGGTCTTGAACTCACAAAGATCTGCCTGCCTCTGCATCCTGAGTGCTAGGATTAAAGGCATGCGCCACCATG